>RCUC01167030.1:0-21112 GCA_003697995.1 Taxidea taxus jeffersonii
TCAAATCCCCTGACTTTGGCCCCACTCAGCTCCCACCTGGACAGAGCAAAGGTTTGACGGAAGACACTGGTCACAGCTTCTTGCCTGGGAAAGCCCAGGGGGCTATGGACAAGGGGCCGTGCCTGATGGTGGGGGCAGCCCCTAAGACAGAGGGGGCAGCAGAAATCGCAGATGCCAAGACAGAAGACAGCTGGCTGGGCGCGCTGCAGTGTATGAAAGAGAAGGGCTTCTCCAGACCCTTTCTAGGGGCCACAGGCGCTCTGTGCATGACCCCCATGCAACTCCACCTGCAAAGTGTTGCAGCCACATCAGCCAAGATCGCCTGGGTCTACGGCAGCAGCAGCCACCTCCACATGGTGTATCTCAATGGCCAAGAGCACGCCCTGACCCCAGCAGGCGTGAGCGGCTACACCTTCCACAACCTGCTGCCTGGCACGCGGTACCGGGCACAGGTGGAGGTGCGGCTGCCATGGGACTCGCTGCAGGTGCACTGGGAGACATCGTCCTCTACCATCACCTTCAAAACGCCCCTGGCGGGACCTCCTGACCCGCCCCTGGATGTGCTGGTGGAGTGCCACGCCTCCCCGGGCCTCCTGATGGTCAGCTGGCTCCCCGTAACCATTGACTCTGCTGGGTCGTCCAATGGAGTCCAGGTCACCGGCTACGCCGTCTATGCTGATGGGCTCAAGGTTGCAGAGGTCGCCGATGCCACTGCTGGGAGCACCCTGTTGGAATATTCCCAGCTCCAACAGCCCCTGCTGTGCCAGAGTGTGTCTGTGAGAACCATGTCGCTTTGTGGTGAGTCCCTGGATTCGGTGCCAGCCCAGATCCCTCACGACTGTTTCACTTGCCACCAGTTGCCAGAGATTTCTTCCTTTAGCGACCTCTGTGGTGACCCGTCTACCTGCAGAGTCACCGTCCCTGTCTGTTCTCAGAGGCTGACCCTGGCTCCCCTGAGTGCCACAGCCAGCCCCCACGCTCCTGGAAGCTGCAGGGAGCCCCAGGCCAAGTTTCTAGAAGCCTTCTCTGAAGAACCCCCAAGGAGACAGTCCCCCATGCCCAACCTGGATCCAGAAAGAGAATGTGCCAGTGCAGGGTGCAGCCGCCAAGCCCAGGGGCCTCCAGAGACCCAGGAGGTCTGCAGAAAGGACCTGCTCTTCCAGCAGAGCTCCCTGAACCACAGACCCCCTCTGCCCAGTGGCCAGTCGAGGGGAGAAGACCGCTATTGTCACATGGGCTCTAGACAGAGCCCTGCTTCGGGAGTCATCCATCTTTTTCCAGAGCATGGGCTCAAAAAAGAACTGTGTCAGGAAAAGGCTGCCCTTGAGAAGGTCCTTAGGCAAAAGCAAGATACCCAAGTGCTCGTCCCGCCCCAGCTGGACGCCAGCCAACCGTATGTGTCTAACTTCCATGACATTCTGCAGGAGGAGGAGGCAGTGTGCTTCAGTCCCTGGGGCATGAGAAGGCGAGAGCAGAGAAAGGAGTTTAGGACCCAGAATGGGAGAGGTCAGGCTCTGGGGGGCAAGAGAATGTGCCAGCTTCGGGAGCCCAGCCCAGCACTTTGTCCAGCTCCGTCCAGCAAGGTCATGAAGATGCCCAGGGGTGGCCCCTCCCCACTGGGGACCAGGGGGGACACTCTGGTCAGGGTCTTTGTGGCCCTCTTTGATTACAACCCCCTGGTGATGTCTGCCAACCCTGAGGTCGCAGAGGAGGAGCTGGCCTTCCAGAAAGGGCAGTTGCTGAGAGTGTGGGGGTCTCAGGACCCCTGTGGCTTCTACCGTGGCGAGTGTAATGGGCAAGTGGGCACCATACCTGGACACCTGGTGGCTGAGGTGAAGGTGGGCACAGAGCAGACTGATGGCAAGTGGCATTTGCCAGCGCAAGGGTACCTCCCCCCTATGGCCCCCTTCGATGACTTTGGGGGTCTCACCAGCCCCCAGGGCTCCTTTCCTATGCCCCAAGGGAACCCCAGGATGTCATCACTGTGGACCCCAACAACCATGATGGCAGCTTTGGACTATGACCCCAAGGATGGGCGAGCAGGGGGCCAGACGAAGGACAAGCTGTCGCTGAGGGCAGGGGATGTGGTCACAGTCTATGGGCCTGTGGATGACAAGGGATTCTATTATGGGGAGTCAGGTGGTCACAGGGGCCTGGTCCCAGCCCACCTGCTGGATCACCTTTCCCTCCATGGGGAGTGAGCAAGGCTCCCGCCGGGGTAGTGGCCTCTAGCCACCCACACCCCACCAGAAGAGAAGCAAGCTCTGGGACCCTACCTCCAGCACCCCTCCTCACCTTTGTGAGCATCACTTGCTCCAAGTGTCACCATGGGAAACTGATGGCAGTCCCGAGGTGTCCCCTAGTCTCTGCGAGGAGCAGGGCTTAAGTCTGAACTGAACTGTTCCCCAAAGAAAACAGAACAAACAGCCCGTGAGAGCCCAACAGGCTACTTCGGATTTGTCAGTGACCATGATGGTGTTTGGAGAAGTGACTTTTTCTGTGCTCAGTGTACATTTTCTCTAGAAATTTCTTTAGGAGTTTCCTCATCCATTGCCTTGTATGACAGTCTCAAGAAAAGCCTGCCTCTTAAAAAACAACAACAACAACAAAAAAGTGACCAGAATGTTATTTTTCTATCTTATGTTCAACCCCTCATTAAAATGTTCATAGAAAAAAAGAAAAAGAATACGTTAGAAGTAAAAGTACAACCAAGGGAAACACAAACCTCCCTGTTGCGCCCTCAGCCCCCCACTTCTGTCTAGAGGATCTTGCAATGACTGCAGACATGCATTCCCAGCTGGGGAGGGCACCTCCTTCCTCTTTAGGGGGAGCTCAGCTTAGGGTTTTCTGGCCAACCCAACAAGGGGTTGGCCAAGAGCCATGGTGGAAGAAGCAGGACCCCACCACAGGCTCAGTGAGGCTGGTGTTCCCCACAGGCTTTCCTGCATGTGGCCTGTGTCCCTGGGTGTCAGCCTTTGTGGTGGGTGGGATCAGCATCTCCCAACTGGGGATCCCACCCTACGTGGCATTAGTAACTGTCCCCTTTCCCCAGTGCATCTCCCTGGGAGGGCGTTTCCATATTTCCCCCCATCTTACAGAAGAGCCTGAGGCTCAGGGGGTGCCCCTTGTGTCAGGTCACCCGGCTGTAGGGCTGCTTCCTCCCACAGCCTCTGGGCTTCCCCTCTGGGAGAGTGGGAATGAAAGGTGGTCTTTATCCATCTCTGCTTCTGTCTGACCATTCCTTTATTTTCCTGAGCCCAGCAATGATATCAAAGGAAGGGCACTGCCTTCCTGGGTGCAGGAGGAAATGACTAGAAGCATTCCCCAGGCAGGTAGAAGGATTGGAGCCACTAGTAGTTAGTGTCCTTGGGGAATTGGTGAATTTCATCCCGAGGGTTCCACCAAGCTGGCCCTGAGGCTGAAGGCAGGAACTGGGAAGGAACAGACCCTGCAGGGGGTGGGGGGGATGGTTGCTGCCTTATCCTCACAAAATACAGGGGCTAGTTCAGCAGCTATGGTGTGCACACACACGCCACTTGCGAGTAGAAGGCCTCTGGCCTAAGCCTGGGAAGGAAACTCTTCCTTACTCAACCATTTTTTAATTTTTTATCTTAAGATGTTATTTATTTGACACAGAGAGAGACACATGCAGCAAGAGAGAGAACACAAGCATGGGGAGTGGAGACAGAGAAGCAGGCTTCCCACTGAACAAGGAGCCTGATGTGGGGCTCAATCCCTGGACCCTGGGATCATGACCCAAGCCAAAGGCAGACATTAAACGACTGAGCCACCCAAGCACCCCTCAACCATTTTCTTTAAAGATTTTATTTTATTTCTTTGAGAGAGAGAGAGAGAGTATGAGCAGTGGGGAGGGACAGAGTAGGAGGGAAAAGCAGGCTCTCTGCTATGCAAGAAGTCCGATGTAGGGCTCGATCCTGTGACCCTGGGATCATGACCTAAGCGGAAGGCAGACGCTTAGCTGACTGAGCCACCCAAGCGCTGAGAACCAATCTTTTTTTTAAAGATTTTATTTATTTGACAGAAAGATCACAAGTAGGCAGAGAGGCAGGCGGAGGGGGTGGGGTTGGAAGCAGGCTCCCCGCCAAGCAGAGCCTGATGCAGGGCTCCATCCCAGGACCCTGAGATCATGACCTGAACCGAAGGCAGAGGCTTAACCCACTGTGCCACCCAGGCACCCCAAGAACCATTTTTTAAAGATTTTTATTTTTAGGGCGCCTTGATGGCTCAGTGGGTTGGGCCTCTGCCTTCCATTCGGGTCATGGTCTCGGGGTCCTGGGATCCAGCCCCGCATCACACTCTCTGCTCAGTGGGAAGCCTGCTTCCCCTCTCTGTCTGCCTACTTGTGACAGAGAGGGCTCTCTGTCAAATAAATAAAATCTTTTTTAAAAAAATATTTTTATTTTTAAGCAATCTCTACACTCAACTCAGGGCTGGAACTCACAATCCCGCGATCAAGAGTTGCAGGCTCTACCCACTGAGCCAGCCGGGCACCTCCCACCTTGACCATTTTTAAGTGTATAATTCAATAGTGTGAAGTACATTCATATTGTCTTGCAGCCAATTCCCCAAGTTCTTTTCATCTCGCAAAACTGAAATTCTGTACCCATTAAACAACTCCCCATACCCTTTCCCTTAGTCCCCAGTAACCTTGAATCTACTTTGTGTCTCTGAATTTGACTGCTCTAGCGATCTCCTATAAGTAGACTCACGCAGGAAATTTGTCTTTTTGTGTCTAGCTTATGCCACTGAGCATAAGGTCCTCAGGGTTCAGCAGTGCAGCGTGTATCATCAAATTGTTCTTCCTTATGGCCAAGTAATATTGTATGGAGTGGAGAGCCAACATTTTGTGTACTAGGGCTAGGAACAAGAATGTTCTCCACACATTGGGAGAACAACAGCAGTTCAGCAAGAGAAGAGAAACGTTAATCCACCTATTTTCAAATTAAAAACAATGACTCTAATTCTGTAAGAACCCAATGAGAGTTACGCTAACAATATTGTTCTGTCATTTTTCTAGTGAACTTTGCATCCTTCCCCAACCATTGGTGGAGATTGCTCCCATTGTTTCAACAGCTGCAGAATTATCTGCTGTAGTTATGGAAAGCCACGCCCCCCCCCCCCCCCCCCCCCTGGGGCCCCTACCCCGCTTCATTTCCCCCTAATAACCTGATCTACAGCTGGTGTGTTGCCTTGGTTTTTCTGTTGTCTGTGTCCCGCCCACACAGCCATCTCCATAGACAGAATGCAAGTTCCACAAATGGCTTATTCATTGCCTGGCTCATAGTGGGTCTTCAATACATGCACATGGAGTGAAGGAACAAGCAGGTTTGTTTTTTTTTTTTTAAGATTTTATTTATTTGACAGAAAAAGACAAAACGAGAGAGGGAACACAAGCAGAGGGAGTGGGAGAGGGAGAAGCAGGCTTCCCATGAAGCAGGGAGCCCGATGCGGGGCTTGATCCCAGGACCCTGGGATCATGACCTAAGCCAAAGGCAGACACTTAACGACTGAGCCACCCAGGCACCCCAAACAAGCAGTTTTTGACCATCCTCTGTACGTGGGCTCTGTGCTGGGCTCCAGGCGTTCATACTCCACACTGGGCTAAATCCACTGGAACAGAGGCAGGTGTTGACCCTGAGCAGCAGTGGATGTCTTTGCTAATTTTGACCCTGGGACACTGAGGCAGGTGAGAAGCAGGGGATCCTCGTCAGTGGCAACTGGAGATGCAAAGGCCCTGGGGCATGAGAACAATGAGTGCTTGAATACTTGGGGAAACTTAGGGAGCAGTGGCACAGGCCGGGGGAGGAGGGAGATTGGGGAAAAGTATCTAGCTGCTGCTGAGGGCCCCCTCTGCGGAAGGAATTCCAAGTCCCCGGAGCTTCCTGACACCGCCACCAGGGGGCAGGCTGGGTGCCCCAAGGGTTGCTCTCCAGGGCCCTTGCACGGGGCTCAGCTGCCTGGCCCCACACCTGTCTTCTCAGGCCCTGAGCCCCAGTGTCAGTGTAAACAGAAACGTCTCTTTGACCCTGCAGGCGTGGGATTCAGGCCCCACCCAACCCTGTTCTCTCCCTCCCCTCTCACCAAAGCACCCTGAGGAGCCCGTCCTCCCTACCTACAGTGGTTGTCTTTCTGGGCACCCCGATCAGTATCAGGCCTGGCAAGTCTGACACCCAGCCACAGGGAAGCCTTGCTCTTCAAAACTCTTCTTCTGGTCCTGTTCCTACAAATCCTAGTTTCTTTGAGACCATGGGAAGTTTGAGTGAATGAGTGAAGAAGCACAAGGCCTCATGGCCTAGAGGAGGCAGGGCCACCAGCGGTGGAGCAGCTGGGGGGCCAGAACCTGGCCAGGTAGGTCCAAGCCCTGGCCTGCCAGGGGCCAACTGGGAGGGGTCTCTGAATCTCAGTGTCTTCACCTTTGTCAGGGCTGGGGGTGCAGTAGGAAGTTATATTGAGCAGGTCAAATGTACAGAGCACCTAGTCCAGGGCCAGGACCCAAAGGAAGACCCAGAAAGCTGGTAAGGACACAGGTGGCAGGGACTGATGGCTCTGGGTCCAGCTTGCTTCCCGCCAGGGCACCGGGAACCTTCACAGGGATGCCATGCAGGTCTAGTGAGGTGGGCAGGCTAGGAAGGAGCACATGCCTGGTTGTAGCCTGCACTGGTGGGGCCCCTTCCCAACTGACCAGACCACCTAGAGGCCCAAAGCCTGTCCAGGCCTGCCCAGGAGGGGCTGGGGGTTGGGAAGCCCAGCTGGGCAGAGGAGTCTGGAGTGGGCAAAGGGGCAGCATCCAAAGAGCCTGAAGGGTTCTGGAACAAGGGTCACAGATAATGTCCTGGGGCTGTCCACTTCTGCCCAGGGGCCTCTGGTCAGGGCAAGTCTCAGCACCTCACCAGCCCTCCTCCCACAAAGGAAGGGCTTTCGGCTTTTAGTTATTTCTCATCAGGGACCTGGTTTGCTACTCCTGGCCCCCACAACATTGGTATGGGTTACCCCGATTCACAAATGAGGAGACCCGGTGGCAAGAGAAAAGAGCTGCCACAAAAACAGCATGAAGATGCCCAAGGGGCTCCTTCCAGCATTTTCCAAGGCCCACCTGTCATAGGGACCCCCGTCCAGCTGGAGCCCGCTGGGACTAGCCTATCGGTCCCTCCTTTACCTTTTGGTGACCTGCCCCTCTTGTCCTTTGCCACTGTGCAGGTTTCAAAATATCAGGACATAATAAAAGAGAACTCAGAGACACTCATTCCACCTTTTTGGTCACACCCTCCTGTGCCTGTCCCAACTCAGTGGAAGTCGGACGGGTGGTTGGGGGCCTGTAGGAGGTCGGGACGTTCCACCTAAGATAGAACACAGTGGCCCAACTCTAGTCTTGTGAAACCAGGTGGAGCTGCCTCCAGGAACCCGGGAACAGAGGGTTCCTGGGGCCCTGGTGGCACTGTGGACACCAGGAGGTGGGTAGGGTCTGCATTGGGTCTCTTCTGGTCTGCAGTGCTCTGTATTTTCAGGTCCCCCCTCTCTCCAAAGCCTGGGTGTCTGATGCCTGGCTATAGGCTTGCGTGCCCCATTGTGCCCTGAATCCCCAGGTAAATTCCCTTCAGTCCTCTAGTAAATGACCACATGGCAGGCTATGCCCACCTAGCTGGACCTCTAAGTCATTGACCTTAGCTTGGGGGACTGCACTGGCCACACCTCTTGGCTAGAGAGTGCCCTCTCTGGGGCTTGGCCCCTCTTGCTCACCCTGAGAGTGGGGGTGGGGGCTGAATCCGAATCCTGGATCGCACAGGAAACCTCAGGCAATTTTTTCATTTGCAGCCTCAACTTCCTTTTCCCTAAAATCAGCCTTCTCGGGTGGGCTGCTCTGCCCCTTTGGCCAGCGTCCTTCAAAAGTGCCCTCTATCCTGTCTTGGGGGCAGCTTCTCCATCCAGCCCCACCCTCCCTGGATTTAGCTGCCCCTCCCAGGTGCCTGAACAGCCCCCAGGCATATCCCTGTAAATGAGTAAATTACCCATTCATTTCACTGCCTCTCCCATCAGACTGGGTTTAACTTCACGCTGTGCCCTCCACACCAGGATCTGAACCCAGTGAGGAGTGGCATCAGGGTCTGTGGGCCAGCGTATTCCTAAATTTAGGACAGGGGCACCGACTGGCCTGTAACCAAGACCGGCTCAAGAAAGTGTTGGCCTGGGGCTATCCATGGGTGCTTCCCAATAAGAACTGACCTTTATGAGCCCTTGCCACGTGCCTTAGCTCACGTCTTGCTGTCCTGCTCACGGCAACCCTAACCAGATGGTGTAATTATTTCTCCTTTTTACAGATGGGGAAACTCAGGCTCCGAGAGAGGAGGGCATGCGTCAAGGTCATTTAGTTGGTAACAGAGCCAGGGTCTGAACCCAGGTGTGTCCCTTTGCCCCTTGGCCTTATCTGAAGGATTCCTCCCCCCAGCCTGGGGGCAGGGGCCTGGGTCTAGGGAGGTGAGTAGAGGGTGGGATAGTCAGGAATTCAAATTGGTAGAGCTGGTGGGGGGGAGGGCAAGAGGTGCTAGGGAGTGGCCAGTAGTTAAGGCTTGGGCAACCTGGTGCTTGGGGGAAGGAGGGGACAGGCACAGACCTGCTGAGCCAGAAATGCCCAAGGGTCTCCAGGGGGAAGCATAGGGAAGGTAGTTGAGAGCTGCCCCCCCCAAAGCACCCCAGGGGGGAGGGCCAAGGGGTAGAATTGGGCACTGAAGCCCCACACAGTACCACGGGGATTTAAGGAGAAAGAGGCTTCCGAGAGGGCAGGGGGCCACATTTTCTAGAAGGAGGGAGTGGTCAGTCTCCACAAGGTCAGGCCAGATAAGAGTCCCTGGGCCCAGCCTCCCTCGTGACTGTGACCAGAGGCTGCTGTCCCAGCCCAGGGGCTTCCGTGTACTGGCCATGAGGGAACTGGTCCCCTCCCCCACTGCTACAGTGATGATGAGGGAGGACTCCCCAAAAGAAAACTGCAAGATTGGAATCTGGAAGTTCCAAGCCCTCCCCACAGTGCAGCCTTGGTGCACTCTGACCCCTCCTGCTACTGGAGCAGAGCCCCCAGGTAGTTCCCAGTGCTCCAGGCACCTGTTTCCTGCTGAGATTCAGGAGGAGACCAGTCTCTCAGCTCCTGCCCCCCTCAGCTACTGGAGAGGAACCTCACTAAGGAAACAGAACCTTGCCTCACCTTATCCCCACCTTTGCCCTGGGGTCCTTTCTCTGCCCGCTTTCCCCCTCCTCATCTGCTGAGGCTCTGCTGGGCTTCTGCCTGCCCTATCCAAGCCAATGGGGGCAGATGGAACTATCAGCCCCATTTTACAGGTGGGGAAATTAAGGCCAATAGCGGTCTGTACTAGGGCAGCGGGTGGTCACTGTCACAGCTAGGATTTGGATCCAGGTCCCATTGCTTTTCCTCAGGCTTCCCCCAGAAGCACAGGCCCACTGACGTTCATTTCCATCTTGCTCGTCATGGAGCCATGGCTGGGCCTCCTTCATCCATCTGTTCTGTGGGGCGAGCCACCGCTCCGGCACATGCAGAAAGATCCCAGAACAGACTCTGCCAGTCTAATGGTGGAAGCAACCGAGAAGCCAAAGGGCTTCATGGGAGTAATCAGAAGGGCCTGAGTGGGGTTGCAACCAAGTAGGACACAGAAAGAGCTTTCCAAGAAAGGGAGGCCTCACTGAAAATTTTTTTTTCTTTATTTCATAATAGTTTAAAAACAACAACAAAAATACATAGAGGAATGCCAATACTACAGAGGATTAAATGTGGAGTTAAATGAGAAGGCTCCTTCTTCACCCCTCCCCCATTTCCCTTCTTCCTCTGAGACTCCTGTACTGGAGGGATTTCTTTTTTTTTAGGTGTTTTGTTTTGTTTTTTAAGATTTTATTTATTTATTTGACAGAGAGATCACAAGTAGGCAGAGAGGCAGGCAGGGAACAAGGGGAAAGCAGGCTCCCCGCTGAGCAGAGAGCCCAATGTGGGACTCGATCCCAGGACCCTGAGATCATGACCTAAGCTGAAGGCAGAGTTTTAACCCACTGAGCCACACAGGCGCCCTTAAGATTTTTTTTTAAGATTTTATTTATTTATTTGACAGAGAGAGATACAGGGAGAGAGGGAACACAAGCAGAGGGAGTGAAAGAGGGAGAAGCAGGCCTCCCGCTGAGCCAGGAGCCAGAGGCGGAGGCGGGTCTCCATGCCAGGACTCTGGGATCACGACCTGAGCCAAAGGCAGCGGTTTAACGACTGAGCCACCCAGGCACCCTCTGCCTTTTTTTTTTTTTTTTTTAAGATTTATTTATTTATTTTAGGTAGGGAGAGAGAGAGAAAGTGCGTGCAAGTAGGAGCATGTGAACCCGGGAGGAGGGCAGAGGGACAGAGAGAATCTTGGAGAAGATTCCCCACTGAGCATGGAGCCTGATCCCAGGACCCTGAGATCATGACCAGAGCTGAACTCAAGAGTTGGCCGCTCAACCAAGTGAGCCACCCAGGTGCCGCATTCTTTAGGGATTTATAAACAGAAATGGAAACACCTATAATGTTTAAAAACCATTGATGTGATTACATCATGCATCCCGTTCTACATCTTGCTGCTTCCACTTAGCAGAAGGTCTTGGCCAAGTATAAACTTCTCCCCCTTCTTGGCGAGTGTGCCTGGTGACAGTGTCACCACCTTCAGCTGGGTTCCAGGGCTGTCTTGCCTTCCCTGCGGCTTCCCCAGATTGCTAGGGGACTGGTCGCCCCCACATGCTTCCAGTACAAGTATGTTTGAGAACCCTGCCGCTGGCCTGGGCTCACAGCACTCCCTGTCTCTTGGTTCTCATCACATCCCATGGTCCCATGTGCTTGGCACTCCTCTGGGTTCAGAGGAGCCCTTTCTCCCTTCAGGGGTTTGTTGGTGCTGCTCCCCTGCCTGGCCTCACCTTGCCTCGCCTCTCACTCTGGCCTTTGGACCTCACTCATTAATTAATGAGTGCACTGAATAGTATTGACTGTGTAAGGTGCCTGCCCCTGGCCTAAGCACTTTCTGGAGCAGTGAAGAGTGGCTGATGGTCACTTGCATGGGGTACCCCTTCTGGTGAGGGAGAGAGAGGTGAGTGAAGAAGCATGTCTTCAATAAGGTCTTCACAGATGGTGCAAGACCCGGGAAGGAGATAGGGAGCAAGGGTGGAGAGTGAAGAGCAGCTGTTGGAGAGCAACCAGGAGCACCTGGCTGGCTCAGTTGGTGAAGCATGTGACTCTTGACCTTGGGGTTGTAAGATTGAGCTCCATGTTGGTTGTGGAGATTACTTAAAAATAAAATCTTTGGGGCACCTGGGTGGCACAGTGGGGTGGGCATCCCACTCTTGGTTTCAGCTCAGGTCTGATCTCAGGTTCATGAGATTGAGCCCTATGTGGGGAGTCTGCTGTAGATTCTATCTCTTCCTCTCTCTCTGCCCCTCCTCCTGCTTTCTCTCTCTCTCTCTCCCTCCCTCTCTCAAATATATAAATAAAGTCTTTATCAAAAAGATTTTATTTATTTATTTGACAGAGAGAGAGAGCACAAAAAACAGCCAGAGAACAGAAAAACAGCCAGAGAAGCGGGGGGGGGGGGGGAAGCAGGCTCCCTGCTGAGCAGAGAGCCTGATATAGGGCTCGATCCCAGGACCCCAAGATCATGACCTGGGCTGATGGCAGAGGCTTAACCCACTGAGCCACCCAGGCGCCGCTATATAAATAAAATCTTTAAAAATATTATTTATTGGGGGCACCTGGGTGGCTCAGTGGGTTAAAGCCTCTGCCTTCAGCTCAGGTCATGATCTCAGGGTCCTGGGATCGAGCCCCGAATCGGGCTGTCTGCTCAGCAGGGAGCCTTCTTCCCTTACTCTCTTTCTGCCTACTTGTGATCTCTCTCTGTCAAATAAATAAATAAAACCTTTAAAAAATATATTTATTTATTGGGGTGCCTGGGTGACTCAGTCATTGGGAGTCTGCCTTCGCCTTGGGTCATGATTCCAGGGTCCTGGGATGGAGCCCCTCATCCAGCTCCCTGCTCCACAGGGAGCCTATTTCTCCCTCTCTCACTCCCCCTGCTTGTGCTCCCTCTCTTGCTGTGTCTTTCTGTCAAATAAATAAATAAAATATTTTTTAAAATATTATTTATTTATTTGAGAAAGAGCATGAGTGGAGGGAGGGGGAGAGGGAGAAGCAGACTCCCCGCTGAGTGGGAGCTGGACATGCCAGGACCCCAAGATCACAACCTGAGCTGAAGTCAGATGCTTAACTGATTGAGCCACCCAGGTGTCCCCAAAATAAAATCTTTAAGAAAGAAAGAAAGAAAGAGGGGCACCTGGGTGGTTCAGTTTGTTAAGGTGGCTGCCTTGGTCTCAGGTAATGATCCCAGGGTTCTGGGATCAAGACCCACGTGGGGCTCCCCACTCAGCAGAGAGTCTGCTTCTCCCTCTCCCTCCACCTTCTGCTCTGCCTACTTGTGCTCTCTATCTCTCTGTCAAACAAGTAAATAAATAAAATCTTCAAAGAAAGAAAAAAAGGGCAATCAGAGGAAGTTGTGCTGGGAGCAACATTGGAGCTAGCACTGAAACAGCTTGCCAGGCAGAGGGAATAGCATAGGCAAAGCCCCTTCCTTGGCCCCACAAACCAGGACACTCAGTTTCCCTGTTAGACTTTGGAAAGCTGACTGCACATCTCCTTGCCGTGACCCAAGGCTTCCCTGAGTATTTTCTCATCTCCTCCCTTGTCCGTGGTCTTCCAGGGCCAGGGACCACCACTGTGCTGTTCACAAGCATGGTACCCTTCTCACTGACGTCAGTGATGTCAGCAACTTTCAGTTGAATGACAGTGGAGTATATGGACTGTCTTGGGCTCAGGGTGTTTGGTTCTGCCTGGGTCTGTGAGATGGCAAAATGAGGGGAGATGGATAGTGAGGAAGCCTCCGCCCAGCACGGCGTCCTAGACTTTGCTCTGGGGAATATCATGTTGGGGGACTTAATCTTTTAAAAAAGGACTGGTTGAGGGGTGCCTGGGTGGCTCAGTCATTGGGTGTCTGCCTTCACCTTATTGTGATCCTAGGGTCCTGGGATCAAGCCCTGCATTGGGCTCCCTGCTTGTTGGGAAGCCTGCTTCTCCCTCTCCCACTCCCTCTGCTTGTGTTCCCTCTCTCACTATGTCTCTCTGTCAAATAAATAAATAAATAATCTTTGACAAAAAAAAGGATTGGTTGATAGATTGATTTTTTAAAAGACTTTATTTATTTATTTGACACAGAGAGAGAGATCACAAGTAGGCAGAGAGGCAGGCAGAGAGAGAGGGGGAAGCAGGGACCCCGCCGAGCAGATGGGGCTCGATCTCAGAATCCTGAGATCACCTGAGCCGAAGGCAGAGCTTAACCCACTGAGCCACCCAGGTGCCCCTGATGGATTGATTTCAAAAAGATTTTACTTCTTTGAGAGAGTGTATGTGCCTGCGAGCCGGGGGAGGGACAAGGGGAGAGGGAGAGAGAGAATCTCAAGCAGACTCCATGCAGAGCACTGAGCTGATGGCTGATGGGGGAGGGCTGGATCCCATGACCTGTCCCCCCATACTCCTCCCCCCCAACCCTGCATCATGACCTGAGCTGAAATCAAAAGTTTGCCACTTGGGATGCCTAGGTGGCTCAGTCTCTTAAGTGATTGCCTTTAGCTCAGGTCATAATCCCAGGGTGCTGTCCATCAAGCCCCGTGTGGGGCTCCTTAATCAACAGGGAGCCTGCTTCTCTCTCTCTTTCTCTCTATCAAATAGAGAGGTGGGGAGGAGGGGAGGAGCGGAGGGAAAGGAAGAGAGAGAGAAATCCAAGCTGACTCCACGCTGAGGGAGGAGCCTGCTGTAGGTTTGGATCTCAAGACCCTGAGATTACCATCCCAGCTGAAACCAAGAGCTGTCTTTTTTTTTTTTTTTAAGATTGTATTTATTTATTCGAGAGAGAGATAACAAGAGAGAACATGAGCAGGACAGGGGAGAGGGACAAGCAGTTTCCCTGCTGAGCGGGGAGCCTGAGTGGGGCTCAATCCCAGGATCTCGAGATTATGGCCTGAGCCAACCCAACCCACTGCACCACCCAGACACCCTGAGGGATTTCTCTTCAAGTGGAGTACTATTTTTGTTTTTTTTTGTTGTTGTTGTTGTTTTTAATTTACTTGACAGACAGAGATCACAAGTAGGCAGAGAGGCAGGCAGAGAGAGAGATGGAGAAGCAGGCTCCTCGCTGAGCAGAGAGCTCAATGCGGGGCTCGATCCCAGGACCCTGAGACCATGATCTGAGCCAAAGGCAGAGGCTTAACCACTGAGCCACTCAGGCACCCCCTATTTTTGTTTTAAATATTTTATTTAAATATCTGAGAGAGAGAGAGAGAGCACAAGCAGGGGAGAGGTGCAGAGGCAGAGGGAGGAGAAGACCCCCCCTGCTGAGCAGGGAGCCAGATGCGGGACTCAATCCCAGAACCCTGGAATCATGACCTGAGCTGAAGGCAAATGCTTAACCAACAGAGCCCCCCAGGCGGAGTACTGTTTTAAGAGCCAAGACCAAGCTCTTGCCTATCAGAGGGGCTTGGGTTTGAGCTTAGCTGTGTGACCTTGAGCAAGTGACCTTACCCTCTTTGAGCCTCAGTTTTCTCATCTATAAAATGGGACTGTAGTGCCATCTTTCTCATAGGTGGTGAGGAGAAACAACACACCCATCTGTGTACAGTGACTTGCTCACATGTAGAGTAAGGACTCGATGTTGGGAGCCAGTAACGGCAAACAGGAATTGGGTGGGGCTCTTGTTCTCACAAGACTGATTCTGCTTCCCAGTTGAGTGACCTGAACACCAGGCTTCTGTAGTGCACTCTGCCTCCTGTGTGGACCATTCACATTACACCCTTTGTGACAGGGAATGAATGAACCCCACATGACTTGGGAAGCAGCAGATGGGGTGCTCTGTGGTAGGAGAGAATGGGCTGGGGGTTGGGAGGGAATCCATCCATTCATTCATTTGACCTTTTAGTTGACCACCTATTCAGTGGCAGGCATGAGGTGGGCACTAGGTCTACAAGAACGAACAAGACAAAGTCTTCTTATTGTCATGGCAACTGCCCATCAGGAGCATCAGAACCATATCAGGGTGAGTAGCCTGGAATCAGGGGAGATGATGTCTGAGCTGAGTAGGAGTTGGCCAGGCAGAGGTGGGGAGAAGGAGGGAGGGTGATGCAGGCAGGAGGAGACCTGAGCACTGATGCCCAGAGGTGGGAGGAAAAATCTTGGCATGTACAGGAACAGAGAGTTTGCCCATGTGGCTTGAGCTTGGGGTGGGGGGAGGTGAGATGTGATTTTACATGGGAGATACTTACTCTGAAATATTACTGGTTGTTCAGCTGAAATTAAAATTTAACTAGGCAGCCTGTATTTTTTATATTTGTTAAATCTGGCTGTCATTTAAGAAGCTGTGATTTACCCTTTGGGGATATTTTGTATCGTTTGTTTTCCTTTTGTTGTTGTTTTTTATTTTTACTTATTTATTTATAAAGATTTTTATTTATTTGACAGAGAGAGATGCAGAAAGAGAGGGGACACAAGCTGAGGGAAGGGAGAGGGAGAAGCAGGCATCCCGCTGAGCAGGGAGCCCGAAGTGTGACTTGATCCCAGTACTCTGGGATCATGACTTGAACCCAAGGCAGACACTTAACAACGACTGAGCCAGCCAGGCATCCCTACTTGCTTATTTATTTTTAAAAGATTATTTATTTATTTGACAGAGAGAGAGAAAGCACCAAGCATGGGGAGGGGCAGGGAGAGGGGAAGCAGGCTCGCCTGCTTAACGAGGAGCCCAATACAAGGCTGGATCCTAGGACCTTGGGATCATGACCTGAGCCAAAGGCAGCCACTTAACTGACTGCATCCCTGTTTTTTGTTTTTTTTTTTCTTTAAATTTATTTATCTGTCAGATAGAGAGAGAGCGCAGGAGCTAGCACAGGCAGAGGGAGAAGCAGGCTCACTGCCGAGCAAGGAGCCCGATGCGGGACTCGATCCCAGGACGCTGGGATCATGACCTGAGCTGAAGGCAGCCGCTTAACCAACTGAGCCACCCAGGCGTCCCCCTGTTGTTGTTTTAAATGAGAAAAGATGATGGTAAAAGTGGCAAATCAGCTCTACTGTCCTTACTTGATCTGTACTACATGACATAACAATCACAGCTGCTTTAGCTAGGGCTTGCCAGAGCCTGATTCCATGTACTCTATCTGCCAGTTTCATCTTCATCAGTCCTCCAAAGAGCCCCATGGGCAGGTGCTGTTATGATTCTCAAATCACTGATGAGGAAAGATGATCAGAGAGGTTAGCTCTGATGCTAGACACACAGAGGGAGCTGCAGTCCAGAATATACCTAGTTCTCAATGGCTCTCCTATCCCTGCCCCTGTGTGGTTTTTATATTTCCTTATTACCTTCCATCCAAATAGAGTTTTACTGGGTTGCTATCAGTGTGAACAAAATCTTGAAATCTGCTATTTTTACTTAATATATCAAAAACTTTCCCCCAAGTTACAAAGTTTAAGTGCTTTTGTACTATTGCACTAGAAGCATGCTTGGATTTTGTAAAGTGCTTGGCAGGAAATGGGCTTGAGAGTGAGCACTGGAGGTGGGAAGAGACCATGCAAGCCTGCTCAGAACAGAGATGGTGGGGGTCTAGCTCAATATGATTTAGAAATCCGCCCCCTCCCGACCTTTTTTTTTCTTTCTGATTTTGTTTGTTTAGAGATTTTATTTTATTTTTTAAAGATTTTATTTATTTATTTGACAGAGATTTTTTTTAATTTATTTATTTGACAGACAGAGATCACAAGTAGGCAGAGAGGCAGGCAGAGAGAGAGGAGGAAGCAGGCTCCCCGCAGAGCAGAGAGCCTGATGTGGGGCTCCATCCCAGGACCCTGAGATCATGACCCGGTCCGAAGGCAGCGGCTTAATCCACTGAGCCACCCAGGCGCCGGAGAGATTTTATTTTTTTTTTAATATTTTATTTATTTATATGACAGACAGAGATCACAAGTAGGCAGAGAGGCAGAGAGAGAGACAGGAGGAAGCAGGCTGTCCACAGAGCAGAGAGCCGGATGCGGGGCTCGATCCCACGACCCTGGGATCATGACCCCAGCCTAAGGCAGTGGCTTTAACCCCCTGAGCCACCCAGGCGCCCCCGGAGAGATTTTATTTTTAAGTAATCTCTACACCCAACGTGGGGCTCAAACTCACAATCCTGAGATCAAGAGTCCCATGTTCCACCCACTGAGCCAGCCAGGTGACCCTCTTCCTAATTTTAAAGGGAATATGTATTAAGTATGAAAAACTTGGAATGTCGGGGAAAGTTAAAGACGCAAGAATAACAAAACCTTAGCTGGCAGGATATGAATTGGTACACGATTTGGGGGAAGAATACCCGGCAGGATACGCAAATTGAAAATGCCCACATATCATTTAACCCACAGATTCTATTTCTAGTAAACTATTCTGCACAAGTGAAGGCAGGAGAACATAAAGCTATATATTCAATGACTTTAAAAAATTGTCTTTTTAGGGGCGCCTGGGTGGCTCAGTGGGTTAAAGCCGCTGCCTTCGGCTGGGGTCATGATCCCAGGGTCGTGGGATCGAGCCCCGCATCGGGCTCTCTGCTCTTCGGACAGATTGCTTCCTCCTCTCTCTCTCTGCCTGCCTCTCTGCCTACTTGTGATCTCTATCAAATAAATAAATAAAATCTTTTAAAAAATTGTCTTTTTAAAGCATCAAACTGTAAGTATCCTGAATAGCTATGATTAAGGCAAGTGTTTACAGAACCCTCATACTCTGGAATCTGTCAGCTATTAAAAAGTGAATTTAGGGGTGCCTGGGTGGCTCAGTCGGTTAAAGCGTCTGCCTTCAGCTCAGGTCATGATCCCAGGGTCCTGGGTTCGAGCCCCACATCCGGCTCCCTGCTCTGCGGAAAGCCTGTTCTCCCTCTCCCACACCCCTGCTTGTGTTCCTTCTCTTGCTGTGTTTCTCTCTCTCTGTCAAATAAATAAATACAATCTTAAGAAAATAAAAAGTGGGGGCTCCTGGGTGCCTCAGTGGGTTAAAGCCTCTGCCTTCAGCTCAGGTCATGATCCCAGGGTCCTGGGATGGAGCCCTGCATCGGGCTCTCTGCTCCACAGGGAGCCTGCTTCCTCCTCTCTCTCTGCCTACCTCTGCCTGCTTATGATCTCTGTCTGTCAAATAAATGGATAAAATCTTAAAAAAATAAAAAGTGAATTTATGTGATATGAACTAGAAAGACATCTGTGATAGCTTCTCAGGAACAAAGAGCAAATGTTTTATAAGCTCTAAAGTGACTTAGAATTTATATAGTATATTATTTTATACTTCCATAAAGTAAGGTCTCTTTTGTAACATGTGAACAGATACGTGTTGATGTCAGAGAAAGGAATGAAGGTACATGTCAAACCATTAATGTTACTTCAGAGGACAGATGAGAGTGGGGAGGAAGGAGAATTAGGAGCTTGAAAAAAATGTATTTTGGCTAGAATTATTCCTAGAAGAAATGTTACTTTTGTAATAAAATACTAAACTATACATGTGTACAAAAAAAAATCACAACACCTAGAGAGAACCTCTGTAAATAATTTGGTATATTTTCCTCCTTTGCTTCTCCATGAATCAATATTTTGTATTTTGTATATGCTTGCACAGTTTTTTCTCTTATTATTTCCACATTTCTAGGTCATAAAACATCTTTGTAAACACTGCTTGTAGTGGCTGCTTAACATTTTATCATGTGGGCTGTTTAACCAATCCCTTATTGTCAGACATTTATGCTGTGTATGAGTTTTTTCATTATTATCAGTGACACTTGAAAAAATATGATTGTATAATAATTTTCAAGTGCAAATGAAACAAGTGACTACTGAGTGCTCTGGGCACGGGGGTTCCAAGCTTATGGTCTGGTTACAAAGAGAGATCATCAAGCATATCGTCTTCAAATGTGGTTAATTTCTTTAAAACAGAATCCAGAAGATGGATTACTACTACTCCTAGGAGGCACTCATCATTGTAAAAGATTTTTATTCTTGACTTGTACTGTCAAATTCACGTTCAGAAATTTTTTTTTTTAAGATTTTATTTATTTGTTTGACAAAGCGAGAGAGAGACCACAAGTAGGCAGAGAGGCTGGCAGAGAGAGAAGGAGAAGCAGGCTCCCCACCAAGCAGAGAGCCCGATGCGGGGCTCGATCCCAGGACCCTGAGATCATGACCTGAGCCAAAGGCAGAGGCTTAATCCACTGAGCCACCCAGGCGCCCCACGTTCAGAAATTTTGAGGCAATTTGTATACTTCCAACAATATAGGAGAGTGATTACCCACCAGACCACTGCCTGGGGTTTGAAGGTTATCATTTGAAACCAATTCCTGATTTGGTAGAAAGCAAAACAAAACATGCACCACCCCTCCAACCCCTCAGTCATCTTGTAGTTTTAATTTGCATGTCTTTGGTGATTGGAACATTGACATTTTTTTCAGTAGTTTCTTTCTTTCTTTCTTTTTAAGGATTTTATTTATCTATTTATTTGAGATGGAGAGGGAGAGAGAGAGAGAGAGCACTCCAGGGGTGGGGAGGAATAGAGGGAGAGGGTGAAGCAGACTCCCCCTGACCAAAGGGCAGACATGAGACTCAATCCCAGGATGCTGGGATCATGATCTGAGCCAAAGGCAGACGCTTAACTGCTTGGGCCACCCAGGTGCCCTCAGTAGTTTCGTCAGATAGTTAAATTCCCTACTAAACTCTATTCATGGAATATGCCTTTTCTTCCTTACAAATCCTTGATATTTTTCTTTTCGTTTATTATGTTCTTATCATTGCTAGGATCTGTTTCTAGGGTTTTTTTTCCCCTTGGTTTGTACCCCACTGGGTTGACAGCAATAGCTTTATAATTTAAGTATCTATTACAGGAAGTCCACCTTCATTTGTGAGAAATGATAGCTGTTTTTGGTTATTTTTTTTAAAGATTTTATTTATTTATTTGACAGACAGAGATCACAAGTAGGCAGAGAGGCAGGCAGAGAGAGAGGAGGAAGCAGGTTCCCCGCTGAGCAGAGAGCCCGACGACGTGGGGCTCCATCCCAGAACTCTGGGATCATGACCCAAGCCGAAGGCAGAGGCTTTAACCCACTGAGCCACCCAGGCGCCCCTGTTTTTGGTTATTTATTCTTGCTGGTGAACTTAGAATTTTGTCAAGTCTTGTTAGGATTATATTATTTTATACATTACATTCAGTGTACATTTACATTTAATATACGTTAAATTTATACGTTAATCTGGAAAGAATGGTCGCATAACCAGCCTTCCTGAGGGAAATTACTGAATTGGCTTTCTGTTTTGACTAGTGCTAGGGCACAACTTCCCTGCATGGCAAGTCTGGGTTCTTCTCAGACTTTGACAGTGGTGTGTTCTTTTGTTTGGTGTTCAAAGTAGAAAGAGGTCCATTAAGTAACTCCTTAGAGAAAGTGGCTACGGCTCAGGGCAAGCTACAGCCCCTCAGGGGGCCATGAGAACTTTTGCCAGGAGCCTGGGTCCAGGCGGGCCAGCTTAGGCACGACGCTTTCCCCCCGGGGGCGGGGGGGCTGCGAGGGGCTGCGGTCACCGGAAGGGGCTGGCTGAGCACCGCGTGCTCGCGAACTCCGCGACCTTTGAGCAGGTAAGTCCAGCCCGCGGGGCTGGAGGAGCGGGGACCCGAAGGGGCGCTGGGGTCAGGGGTCAGGGAGTTCCCTTCCCCTCCTGACCCAAATGGCCTGATCCGGGCCTCCTCGGGAGCCCAGAGCACGCGGCCTCCAGTCCCCGGGAGGGTGCGCCTTTGACGGTGGGGTCCCTGCGGGGGGCAGCACAGAGCCGGGGTGCGAAGGTGTCCTGGAGGTGGGACGCACGCGGGTCGCTAGGGGTTCCTGATGAGGACCTCGGAGGGGTCAGACTCAGACTCAGGCTCGAAGGGGGTCAGCTCTGAGGGTGCAGGCTCGGCGTGTGACTGTGGGGGTCCAGAGTCCTCTTCCTAGGGGTTGG
>RCUC01167031.1:0-51544 GCA_003697995.1 Taxidea taxus jeffersonii
TGACCATGAAAGTCACTGTGGAATGTAATGAATGACAATCAAAATACCTTGAAATCAATTTTTATCATCTTGTGTATTAGCTAACTTATTTTCACTGCAGAATACTGTCTCCTCCCACTTTTTTTCACTGTTTTTACATACACATGACAACTATTGATAATTTGCTCAATGTTCATTGACATTTCCAAGAGGTAATAGCTCTCATTCTTGGAAATTTCTTTGTATTGAATGAGGACCCGTGATAAATAAGATAGGTTTCCGCTGTTTGTTTCAGATACGGATTTGATGATGGTCACACAAGGCTCTGTCTGTCTGGTTACGTTTCCTTTGTCATCGCTTGGTGCCCACATAGTTCAAGTTACATTCAGGTAAACCCTTCACATAAAGACATACCATCCCCTAGTGACAGGCTGCACTGGGAAGGCTGGCCAACCATCCTCCTGATGACTCATGAGCTCAGGGGTGAAGCAGGTAAACAACTGTGAATACTCAGCATGACCCGTCACTACTCCCAGAAAATGTTCAAGGCACACGTTCCAGTGCAAGGTGGGCTGACACCTCCATCCTTCTGTGCAAAAGGCAGCGCTCTTTATGCATAAGAACAAAATGCAACTGGATTATTATTAAGCAGATGCCTCAAGCACGCAGTGTGCTCTGCGCTTTTTTATGTAATATTTTATTTAATCCTGATAACAACCCTGTGGGATATGGATATTATTTTCATCACATTACAGAGGAGAAACTAAAGTGTATAGAGAGATTAAGTAATTTGCCCCTGGATACAAAGCAGATAAGTGTTAGTGCTATGATTCAAAAGCAGGTGATAAAACTCTGAATCCCACACTCTTATACCAACTGATCCCTACTCCAGCTGTCTCCCTCGACTGCCAAACAGTAAGTATTTCCAGGCAGCTCCCAAACGGCAGTGCTCACAGCTCTGGAAGCGAGTAAATGTGGTGCTACTCTCGAATCACGAGATGATGGTAACGCACAGATAAGGCCTGTTTCTGCAATGGACATCTTTTAAAGGGAAACAGAGGTTGAGCATTTCCTCCTTGAAACATTGCACTCCTTCCATTACCACGATTCTACTCTCTTTTTTCTCATTGTGTCTCAGGCTTCTCCACCTGCATCTGCTCCTTCAACATTGGTTCTGACCCGGGACATCATGTGATCTGCCCCACCCAGTTTTTTGAGCTACTGCAGACGTCCAGCTTCTGATGACTGTAATGCACAGTGGCGACTCCCTCTGTAATGCTGCCCTCACTCTTGCCTTCTAGATCCCTGAGGCAGCTCAAATGTACCAAAGCGAAACTCACTCCTCAAGTTTCCTCCCAGCTGGAATATTCTCTCAGTCAATGGAACTGCTGTCCTGAAACCCAGATAGTTAAACTAGAGATCTGGGAGTCACCCTGGCTTCCTCTCTCCTCTAGGCTTCTCATCTCTGACTGAGCACAATGCCTGATCCGTATTCCCCACCACCATCACCTTGTGAAGTCCCCCCCAGTTTCTCTCTCCTTGACTATTGCAGTCAGCTCAGATGCTGGTTTTCCTGTCTTCAGCATCATTGTCCTTCTGCCACATCACCCAAGCAGTCTTCTAAAACCTAACTCTGAACCTGTCATTCTCCTTTTGAAAGCTTTTCAAGTGTTTCCCGTTGCTTAAGTTCAGACGCCCTGAGACAATTCTCTGCTGTACCCTATCTTCAAGGTTTAAACACTTATCTGTAGTTTCCCAATGCACTATGCTGTTTCCTGTTTTTTGTGCATTTGTACAAACCATTAACTCCAACTAGAATGCCATTCTATTCATGTATTAGAAACAGATTCATTTTTCAAGGCCCAGCCCAGGCATCTCCTTCTCTGTTAAGCCTCTTGGTCTAAGCAAGCAGATTGGCTCACTTGGTCCTTCAGATCTCACTCTACATTGACTTCTGCTATTGAATTCATTCCATAATGTTGCTCCAACATATTGCTGGGGAGCAAGAATTCCTATAGCATCAAAGGTCCTTCCAGCTGGACTAAGAATCAAATTGACATGAGACACATTCACAGGAGAGAAACAGATTTAATATAAGCATACATATGGGGAATTCACACGGACATGGAAATTCCAAAGACAGCTGAGCTAACTGAGGTATATACGTCATTCTAAACTAAAGAGAAGGGGGTAGGGGTCTGGGATTTCAGAGGAAAGAAACGTACTTCACAGAGTGATAAAAAGAGCAGATGCTTCGTCATTAGTTTGCCCTGTCATACAGAGGAGTCACCCAGATAAAATGTATCTTTGTTAATGACCCGTTTTCTGGGAAGGCCCTAATTTAGATTCTTCTGTGTGCTCAAGGGAAGGACAAAAGTTTCTCTTGAACCCACAGGGTCTCAAGTGCCTTCAGCTCAAAATAATCCACATGCCAAAGTGGCACATTGTGGGGGTGGGGGAAGGGCAGGACCTGTCCTGAACCCCTTTAATATTTAGTGTACCTCTTCTATTGGATCCTGAGCCTTCCATTGCATTTATTTATAGAAGGCATGTCGATGAAGTATTCTTTCTTGGCCTTTGCCGTGGCTTCCAAAAGGCGTAACATCTTTTCCCATCTCACTGACTTAGGATGCGGCTGTGTGATTCCTTTGGTGTGGGGGCAAACACAACATACGGCACATCCTTGCAGAAGCTTTAAGTAATCTGAATAGCTTGTCTTCCTCTTCTTTGCTCTGCCCTGATCTTCAGCTCTCTACCCTGAGAATGCTGCACCCCCCACAGCCACTGCTGCTCCCCTGGCCAGAGTCCCAGCATGAAAGCTGCATGGACCTGAACCCAGGGCTGGTACCAGGGGCAGAGCCTCGCCACACACAACCAACTAACAATGCTCATGCAAATGAGTAAACCACTGAATTTTAGGGGCAAAAACTAGCTCACAGAGGGCATTTTAAAGAAAGTGGCATGATTTCTGAGTAATATTTAAAAGATGTCAAAAGAGGGGTGCCTGGGTGGCTCAGTGGGTTAAAGCCTCTGCCTTCGGCTCAGGTCATGATCTCAGGGTCCTGGGATCGAGCCCCGCATCAGGCTCTCTGCTCAGCAGGGAGCCTGCTTCCCCCTCTCTCTCTGCCTGCCTCTCTGCCTACTTGTGATCTCTCTCTCTGTGTCAAAGAAATAAATAAAATCTTTAAAAAAAAAAAAAAGATGTCAAAAGATCCCATTTTGAAGGTAGCTACACCTTGCTCACAGCAACTTGTGTTACCTTGGCCGAGTAACTTACACTCTCTGACCTCTAATTCCTTCAATTATAATATGAGTGTTGTGGCTAGATGATCTGAAAGTCCTTTTCTGTTCAAATTCTCTAATTCTACTGTTCTACCAAGAAGTTTAACAGTAATAAATATAGTCATTGCAACATTTGAATGTGGTGGAGAAAAATTATGATTTCTACTTTCTGGAGGAGAAAACTAAACACAAACTTAAACAGTTAGATGAAACATGAAAATCCTGGGGGTTGGGCGTTGTGACAAAGGCCCATTCAGGAAAACGTGGTGGGTTATACATATTTATATATGATGACAAACTTGATACTTGATACTTGAGATTCTACCCCATGTGCTGGGCATCCCTCCCACTCCTGGTAGCTCCATTATTGTACCTAATCCTTGTTTTTTTACAACCTAAATCACCAAAACTAAAAAAAACAAAATGCTGAAACTACATCACAAATTTCAAAGAGAAAAGAACAAAACCAGTATCGTCTTAGGTCCATCCTACCCAGCAATTAACATAGTTTCATGGTCCTTTTGTTATGCCTTGACAGCAAGCTACCAGGATGGGCCAAATAGTCTGAGGGCTCATTATTGCTCAGGCTTGACTGCTAATGACAATGGCAAATATATTGCTTGCTCTGTGCCAGGCAATGTCCTAAGTACCTTTCCCGTACTATATTAACTCATCTAATCCAAAGAACAGCACCAAGAGGTAAATACTATATATTTTTTAAAGATTTTATTTATTTATTTAAGAGAGAGAACATGAGCCATAGGGCTGGGAAGTGGGACGGGAAGCAGACTCCCCACTCCCCCACTGCCCACTGAGCAGGGAGCCAGATTCAGGACTGGATCCCAGGACTCCAAGATCAAGGCCTGAGCCAAAGGCCGACACTCAACTGACTGAGCCACCCAGGTGCACTGGTAGCTACTATTTTTAATCCTCATTTTGCTGAAGAGGGAACTGAGGCACAGGGAAGCTGAGTGATTCGCCAAAAGCCACCTTGTATAAGAGGAAGAATCCAAACCCAAACAACCAGGCTACGGAGCTCCTAATCACATACTGTAAAACCCTGACTGGGAGAATCCAACTGAAGCTCTGACTGACCTCATCTTCCCAGCCTAGATATTCTTAGCATACATTCTGCTTCCAGATTTCTTTCCAATTGCCAATGTAAGAAAGCAGTTCTCATTTCTCCTCCAACCCAGCATTATTCTGTATAGTAAAACAAAGTATTCTCCTTGATTTCAACAATTTGCTTACTCTTATAGAAACCAGAGTAACACAGCAAATACATAGGTATCTGTTCTATACGAGCGTGTCTTTTATATTTAGTTGGTACTTGTCTCCCACTGTCAACTTGAGTGTACACTTCATGAGAGCAGAGACTTGGCCATTGTAGCTCAGCCCTCTGAATACTAACTGCACATAGTGGCCATAAAATAAGGATTGATTAAATGAATGAATGAATGAATGAATGAATCTATGAATGAATGAATCACAAGTTCCTGAAGGCCTGGGCTATCATTTTGTTCAGGGTTATATACATAAGAGATAAACAGAAAATGATGCTTACTAAAATTATGTAAAAATATGAATATAGGGGTGCCTGGGTGGCTCAGTGGGTTAAGGCCTCTGCCTTTGGCTCAGGTCATGGTCCCAGGGTCCTGGGGATCGAGCCCCACATCGGGCTCTCTGCTCGGCGGGGAACTTGCTTCCTCCTCTCTCTGCCTGCCTCTCTGCCTACTTGTGATCTCTGTCTGTCAAATAAAAAATAAAATATTTTTAAAATATATGGATATAACTTTTGTTTTTCTCCTTTTATGCTTTTGCCTCCTTCATGTTTTACTCCTAGCAAAACATTTTTTAAAGCATCTGAAGATGATAAGGAGCTAACTCTGCAGAGAGAAGGGATTTAAAGAAAGTTCCTGTCCTGCTAATACAAGTCGGAAAATAAATTTAGTACCTGCCACGCAAAGGCTTTTAAGACAACAGAATACTTTCTCAGATTGTAGCTTCTGTGCCAAAGTTTCTAATAACTTAATGCAAAGCACGTTTCTAAAATGCATTAGAAATGACTTCATGATTGATGCGATGCTGATAAATAGTTATAAAGTAGCTAATATGCATATTTCATTTTAAATATATAGCTTAAAATTAGAGCTACTAATTTATTAAATTGGATTGTACTTATTTCATTCACTTATTACATCATGAACACATTTTGGGTAACTATCACCACATAGTAACTAGGTATCTGAATCATTAAGAAAATTTAAACCTTGGTCTATTTTTTGATGTGAATAAAGTAAGATTACTGCCAGTCAGATATGTTTCCATTTATAGCACAGGCTGCTAAATATATTTAGAAATTGTAAACTTGTTTTGAACTGGAATCAGATATTCTTCTCCTTCCTATAAATTAATAGGTCACAAAACCTAAAAACAAAAATAAAAATTTCCTGTACTGTTTCTGTAATGGCACGTTATCTCATGACGTGCCACAAGAGGGAGCAAAACCCCAAAGCAAGGGTCTGATTGAAAGCCCTCCAATGGCCCATAGTTGTAAAGAGTGCAAACAAAAGAGACGACAGCATAGTGTTTTGGTTTTAAAACAAAGATAGACATAAAGCATTCAGTACTGTAGACAGTGTCTCTGTATAAACACCATATGAAATATGCTGGTTATGCTTCTACAGGATTCTTCCTACAGGATCTTTTCAAAAAATTTTTTTACCACTTTGGAATAACTAAAAGAAATTGATTAGATGCTTAATGTAAGAATCAGGCAGCCTTGAAATGCAACCATTTAGTTATTCCCTGAAGTATACACTGGACGAGAATGCTCAAGACCAGTGGAAAAGAGGAAGAATGAGAAGGTCTGTGGGTCACTGACTCATTTCCAGAGCCAAGATTAATTTCCTATTCAACCCAAAACTCATCATGCCTCTCAAATGTTCTTCTCTCTGCCTCCTGCTGTCTTTCACTGCTCAGCTTTTCTATTACTCTTTCCCCTTTTCCCCAGTTTGAGATCATTAAGTTTATCTGTTATTTGGGCCCAAGATCCAGAGCGACCTGGGTTCAAATCTCAGTTCTGACACTGACATAAAACTCATGTCGAATTGATCATGATCACATTTATAATATATACAGTTTACTACCTTGATAGTTACTTAGGTGTATGGGTAGTAATGGATGAATTATTTATAGATCTCTACTTTGTCAAAGTGTTCAAAATAATTCCCATTTTCATCTAAGGAGCATCATCTGATTTTTTTCAAAGTAAGAAAGGTTCTAAATAATGGCCATTATCTGAACAAAAAAACTAATTTTGTGTGCACTATTTTCCATTTACTTCTACTCACTATTAGGTAGTGTTGACTGTTGTCTGATTCCCTCCCTTCTTAATCCAGGAAATAATTGTTCTCTTCTCAGGGTTCTAAATGCAATTTGCATATAAGTGCTTTATATGCATAATAATCAAATGCTTGTTATAGTCTGAGCTGGTTGTTTATACAGTTATGCCACACAACATACACAAAAGAAAGGTTCATGATGAATGGGTTAATGAATGAATCAATGAATAAATGATTAAGAATAGTTCAAAATAAATATTCCTCCAATATTTTCTTTAAAGATTTTATTTATTTATTTGACAGAGATCACACGTAGGCAGAGCGGGGGGGGGGGGGGGGGGGGGGGGTGAGCAGGCTTCCTGCTGAGCAGAGAGCCCAATGAGGGGCTCAATCTCAGGACCCTGAGACCACGACCTGTGCTGAAGGCAGAGGCTTAAGCCACTGAGCCACCCAGATGGCCCCTCCCAATATTTTTTAAAATTGCTTTTCTATATAAAGATTTTGGCTCAGGTCATGATCTCAAGGTCCTGGATCAAGACTCCCAGCAGGGAATCTTCTTGTCTTCCTCTCCCTTTGCTCCACGCCCCCCACCCCAGGCTCTTTCTCTTTCACTCTCTCTCTCAAATAAAAAAATAAATCTTTTTTTTAAAAAAAAGGCAAAAAAAAATTTAGTAGCAAACTATTAAAATGACTCAAACTTTAGTAAACAAACATTTGTCAAAAAGATTTTCTACATGCAAGACACTGTGCTAAGTCTTAAGTACCTTGCTCATTTCAGAAAGCAAAAAAAAAAAAAAAAAAATAGGAAGAGGGGAAGTGCAAGGGATGGTCATGTAATAGCTGGTGTCCACCTTGCAGGAAGCTCTGTTTGACTACAGAGACTAGGAAAGATTAGACTGGGAGATGGCTTTGAGCAGTTCTATGAAGGGCTGAAATGTCAAGGTAGATAAAAATTTATGGGGTATGCAAAGGAGAGTTATCAAAGGCTTTGACTCTTCTAGATAAAAGAGACTAATGAGATACAATAACCAAATGCAATGCATGATCATTTACTGCATCAAAACACAAATAAATAAACAAAGGGCTAGCAAGGACATGAGGAGAGATTTGAGTACATACTCTATAATAGATAATATTGTTCTATCAGTGTGAAATTTCTTGAGTTTAATAACGGTGTTGTGGTAATATAAAAGTGTGTCCTTATTCCTAGGACATACATACCAATACTAAAGGTTTTAAAGGTGAAGTAACATGATATCTGCAACTTCCATATAAACGTCTATATAAAGAGACATATGTCAATATATGAATGATGGCGAGAAAGTAAATGTCACAAAGCATTACAACCGGTGAATTGGAGTGAAGGTACACAGTTACCTTTTTAACCTCATCAACAAGATTAGGGGGAAAAGACTTTATATTGTGGGTCTTTATTTATTTGTCTTTGATCAGTGGTGAATTTTTTTTCTTTGTTTTAAATGTTTATGCTGAGTTTTGGTGTGGGAAAAGAATGGTGTGGAAAAGAATTCTGAAACCAACTCAGTCTTCATTCCTTTGAAGTTATTTTTTTCCTAGATGCTCACAGAATTCTTGGTTTACCCCGATACTAAATTATTTTGAAAAGACACATTAGTTAAGGATCTTTTACATGCAACAATGTAAGTTCTTTTAATTGACAAGCACAGATTTTTTTGCTTTAATTCAGGAAAGTTCTCTTCTACTGCTTATTTAACTGTTGCTTGCATTTAATTATTCTTATAAATTTCAAGAAAAGTCTCCTGTACGTGCATTATTTGCTCTCACAAATTTTCGCGTTTTTCTTCTGTCTCTGAGACTAGCCCTGACCTGCTGTGAAAGTCAATGTGCTCCAGCCACTTGTACGTCATTTCAGCGACATTCACACGGAAGGCAGGAGAGTATCTATCCAGAGTCCAACAAGACTCAGTCTAACAAGACAGACTCGGTTTACAGAGCTGCTCTGATCTGTATCTCGTATGTGTGTTGTTTTTTTAAAAAGATTTATTTTTTTGAGAGACAGAGACAGAGGGATTGTACAATCACGAGTGGGGCGGGGGCGGGGGGAGAGGGAGAAGCAGTCTCTCTGCTGAGCAGGGAGCACAAAGCGGGGGTCCATTCCAGGACCCTGAGGTCATGACCTGAGCCAAAGGCAGACTCTTACCTGACTGAGCCACCCAGGTGCCCTCTTATGTATATACTTAAATAGAAAACAAGAGGATGCTAACTCAAATCATCCTTAGCTAGCTACTATGTCTATCTAGAAGTACAAAACGGGACAAAATGTAAATAAAGAATCAGTTTAATTTGGCAACTAATAAAATGAAAAAAATAACAGAATGTAATACACCTTGAATCACAAAAAGGTAGCAATTTCACCAACCTCCATATGACTTAGCAACTTCCCACTTACTTATTTGATATCTGGAATTCATTATTATAACATTACATTCAAAAAGCAGTAATAAATGCATCTTTTTTTGTGTGTTTTCCTCTAAATAGCTCAAAATATTCACGCAGAAAGGGCTTTTTTTAAAAATAAATAAAATAAGGTAAGCAAAACCAGAAACTAAAATTTAGATGAATTAGTATGTGGTGTTCAGAGACAAGGGAAAGAAGAAGAAAAAAATAGAATGCAAGCCCCCTAAAGAATACTGTGGCTTCTAGAAATGTTAGTCATAGATTTTCAATAAGACAGAAGATTTCTCCATGAGCCAGGGCCCTAGAGAAAAGGTTCTTTGCCTGTGCATCTCTGTGTGTATGTATACATACAGACATAAACACAGATATATGTACTAGATAATAAAATGTTAATTTAACTTTATAGAGTATTTAAAACATTTGAAATATAATTTATCAGTAGTAATGTTAAGAAAAGGAAATGTTAAGAAATGCCATAACTCACAAAAAAAAAAGCCACTTGCTATTATAGGCAATGATATTTGCAATTAAACTGAGTACAACTAAATTATGACTTTAATTAAAAGGCATTTTCTAAGATGGCACCAACATGTTTAAAATTTAATACATTTTATATGAGATACTGGAGTTATTAACATAAAAATTTCTTTCTGCAGCATGTGCACTTTTTGAAAAGCAAAACATCTTTAACCAATATCAAAATGCTCCCAGAATCCATAGAAGTTTTATTGCATAATAAATTCAAGGAGCAATTTTTTCCAACCGTTAATACTGACTCCTACTTGGGATATACAATTGTATTTACATTCATGGTTAATAGTAAGAGGGCTGCTGACATACTCTTGTGGCCACTATGTCCACATTAATTTTAAATGAAGAATGAATGGATGGCTCAGGGGACTGGTATGAAACGCAAGGCCTCTTGCCATTGGGCCAGCAACAGATGAGCAGAGCCAGCAGATCTCAAGATGTCTGGGCTTAATAACAGCTCTTCAGTCGTCAGTGGAAGTGAGTTTGGGTCTGAACCCTGTGCCAGCCAGAGACAGAGGCCACACTACAGGTGTTGTCCTTTTCTAATTTTGTCTCTGTCTACAAAAGTCTTATTACCTGGAAACAACTAACCTGTCAAGGTGAGAAATAGTCTGTCGAAAATAAGCCTGAAGCACAGCAAATAGGATTATTTGTGATCGTACATGGTCCAGCCTTCAGAGGTGGAAGAAAGTGACAATGTCCTTGCTTATCTCTGCTCCTGGTGGGCTGTAGGGTGAAGAGGTGAGTGTTTGAGCATCTGCAGGCTTTGCAAATGATACGGCAACTGTGGAGACAGACAGGAAGAACGTAACAGAAGCAAAAAACGTGTGCGTCTTCTGCTCAAGGAGTTTATAATCTAGTTTGAGAAGTACATTTTTACCTACAGTGAAAGAAGTGCTCATAAACACAAATGAATCTTGGGATATGAAAGTTCAATGTGAAGGACAGACACAAGGTCAACACAAAAGGGTGAGCATCTTTCCCTGGTGAAGCTGCTTTTGAGTTACCGACTCATTATTAGCCTTTGAGTTACCCTCAGAATTAATTTATAAGACATGCAGAAATATTTACAAAGTTGTATCACTTTGTACCCATGGCATCACTCAGGTTAACCATCCATATTACTCAGAAAGTAGCGACAGATAACTCTGGCCACTTTCCAGTGTCAAAGCTACTCTCAATGCGCAAACACATAGTTGTCCCAACTAAGGGCGTTTAACAAAAGTGATATCCTTTCTATAAGACACTTCTACCCTCTGTGCAATACTTTACTCAAGGCTAATCTATAACTTTGAAGGGCAAAAACATTGATTTGGTTCCAATTATATCAGTATATTTACTTAAAATTAAAATATGTCACTATGGAGGCTTAGCTTATATTCTTTTTTAAATTGACATAATGTATTATTTGTTTTAGGGGTGCAGGTCTGTTATCTTATTTTCTTAAGAAGGGACTTCACAGCAATCATAAAGTATCATGGAAGTCATGCATATTCCATGAGACTGATATGTTCACTGTAATGGAAATTTGTCACAGTAAGTACTCTGCCCAAATTCAACAGAAGCAAGTCAGAAATGAGATAATGGCTACTTGTGTGTCCACCATATGTCCATTGCCTCAAACATCTCTAAGCCGTTCTTGCCTTGGTCTTTTCTCCTCTCTCACTGTAAGCAATCTCCTACATATCTTATCTTGATACTAACCCCCCTCACTCAAGTCAGAGATCCAAGAGTCAGCCTAGATTCTTCGTCCGATGGTTTCCTAATTCTGATCGGCCACCCACTCCTGTCAGTTCCATCTTCTAAATATTTCTCACCTCTCTTTCCTACTCTCTATTTTTTTTAAAGATTTTTTATTTATTTATTTATTAGAGAGAGAGAGCGAGCACAGGCAGACAGAGTGGCAGGCAGAGGCAGAGGGAGAAGCAGGCTCCCTGCTGAGCACGGAGCCCGATGTGGGACCCAGGACGCTGGGATCATGACCTGAGCCGAAGGCAGCTGCTCAACTGAGCCACCCAGGTGTCCCTCCTACTCTCTATTTGCCATACCTCTGCTCTGCTTCAGGCTGTCATCTGTGGAGATAAGCAGGATTCTCTAGTGAAGAACCCTAGAAGCTCATTCTTGATTGTGTGGCAAGGACCTACTGGGGTCTGTTTCACTGTCACCCTCTATCAGGAGGAGGGACTGCACCTGAACTCCACTTCCAAGAGATCCCATGGTTTTCTTGGATGAAAAAGGAGCTGCAGTTTCCCACCATGCCCAAAGCCCATAGGTACTGAGATTTCCAAATAACCTGGCAAATAGTTGATAAAAAGCCAGACTGCTCAACACCAAGGCAAAGACCGCTGTTGTGGGTCCTTGGGCGATTCCCACACTTGCCCCATGAGAAAAGCACAGCAATAGACAGGCCATGTGGCTTCTGGGCATGCCCTGTGCCAGAGCAGAGCCTCAGGGGAATGCCCTGAGCGTGGGTCCCACTGCCCCTCTGTGTGGGATGATGATGAACTCTGACGCCTTGCACGCACCTAGGATCTCAAACAGAGATGAGAGATGCCACTGTTGTTTGCCTGTCACTCCTCCAAAGACTATCATCTGTAAACCTTGTTCCTTCTTCACATGCTCTCGAAGGTCAGACCAGGTCACTTTTCTGCCTAAAACTTCTCCTGTAGAACAAGATCCAAATTCCTCACATGGTATAGAAGGCCCTGAACAGTGGTATACAAGGCCCCAACTTTCCTTTCCAGGCTCATTTTCTACCATTCCTCCTCTCCTCTCTTCTTCTCCATCCCCACTACACACACCCCACAGACATAAAACCCTGTGCACTTGCCTTCCTACACTGCTACCTGGCAACAGAAATTGGCCCAGAACACAAATGCTTCCTCCTCTGTGAAACCTCCTTACCCCCCTCCTTAGAGATGGGGCCCCTGTCCCCACCGCTCTCACGAGATAGCTCTGTTATAATCTTCCCGAAGACTGGGTCCTGGGACTGTGCCTTGCTGTCTTTGCTGTCCTTCACGGAGCGAAGGTCTGGCCCATGGTAAGCACCGAAATGTTTGTTGGGAGAAATAATCAAATGTATAAATAAATGATGTCAACTCCTGTAGGCATCTCCCTGAATACCGCCGATCGGCTTTTTTGCTTTGTGTCCTCAATGTCGTCATTTTTCAACTATTTCAATCTGTTATCACTTGCTCTTGAAAGGGTTTCACCGACAATGAATCTGGAATCCCCTCTACTACTCTGGAGGTTTCTATATGCAGCGTTGCCCAAAGTAAAATTACAATGTGTAATGCAGAGTCTCTTCTGAAAAACCTACCTACAGCCCAGTTTTAGCCCTTCAAACTGTATTTTAAACGATAATATAATTGTGTATAAAACTCCAAACATCAACTTAATATTAATGGTGATAACAATAATGATTGCCTTTAAAGGACTTGACTGAGGTAAAAAAAAAAATAGCCAAGCAAGTTGATGTGCAATCGAAATTTTATATTTTTCATCAGAAAAAACAATTCACTATCAGGGACAAACAAGAGTAAGGCTACTAAAACTACCCGTCATGCATCTAATGAAGACAGATTCTCTGGCGACCACATATAATATGTAACATCCAAAAGTGCTGCTGTAATTCACAGCTAATTCGTGTCTTGCCATTATGAGAAGTGTCACGGCCCTAACTCTCTTTCCAGACTTACTCAGACCTCATAAGAGCCGACAGCCATGCAAGGATCACAACAAGCCAATTAGCTCCCACCCCAGCCTTGCGCTGCTGCTTCTCCAGCCCGCCCTAGCATCCATAAATCACGCTCCATCATGAAGCTCTTCTGACAGCTGCAAGCCATGGCTGCCCAAGGAAAGCGTGTGTGGGAAAGACAGAGCTAGAAAGGGGGTGTTATTTGCCTTCCTTTGCAGCAGAGTACTCAGCAAAATGGAAGACCATCAATTCAGCCTGATTATGGGGACAACTGCACTAAGAAATCAATCCATGGCCTATCTGAAGATCCTCAGTGGTAATCAACAGTCAGCAGTGGGGGTGGTGGTTTTGTGTTTGTTTTAATGTAGACATATGGAACACCTTTTTCTTTCCATTTTTCTCTTGGATAGCCCTCCTTCTGGCTAATAAGAAAATTTTCCTTTCAGTGGAATATAATGAATGGACTGCATTTACTTTGTCCCCCCAGCGAATACACAGCAATCAGATAATTTGTTCGAAAGACTCTAAATTGTTTGACTTCATTCAAAAAGAATCTATAATGATGTCCTGGTTTCCAAGCAAGGCCTACAAAGCTTCCTAAATCCATAAGCAAGTGCTAGAATATTCTCAGCACATAAAAGCCAATATCCTTGTAATTTTGTTCTAAGCCTGTAAAGCTGTTTTGTTCCATAATATTCTACTTAGAAAGTATTCAGAATAGTCACTGCAGCCTGGGCATTATTCAAAGATAGGACTCAAGTCCTTCTACTTTTAGTTTGTTTTCCTCATGGAAATCTTCTATATGTTTAATGCTAATCTAAAACATTTAATCTAGCTTTTAGCTAAATAATGATTACCTAAATTTGCATATAAGTATTGGGAAAGCCAAATAAACAAATGGATACATTTAAATTGGGAATTCTCTTCTATCTCTTATCATGAAGCACAGAGATTTCCAAAAGACTCGTTTTTTTCTTCCTCGGAGTATAACATTCTCAACGAAATCTTCCAATATTTATCTGTAAGGATGTTCATGGCATCATACTTTATAACAGCAAAATAGCTAAAAAATACATAAAACATGAAGCAGGTTAAATGATGAAATTCCCATACAATGGAAGGTTATGTGGCTTCTCAACACAATGATGTAGAAGGATATGAAAGGACGTGCAAAATCGCTCACAGGACACTGAGAGACAAATAAGAAAAATGCAGCCTAGGTCCACTGTGTGTGTGTATATACAAATAAGTGTGTATGTATATATAAATACAGATAGGCATATGTACACACTCATATCTATATTTATATTTCTTTTCTTTGCAAGATGATCTCCATTTATTTTCTGAATACGAGTATGTGTTTGCCTATATATACTTACAGGTGAAGTACAGAAAAAAGCTTGCCAGGAAAGGTATTTAGATATGAAAAATATATCTTCAGAAGGTGATATTTTTGATTCTTCTTTGAGCTTCTCTATTTATATAACAATGTTGATATTGCTTTCATGATCAGAAAAAAGTTATTAGATCTAATAAAATATTCACATATGTCACCCGGGTATGGATAGGTGTGCCCTAGTATGAAGTCACAGGCTAATGGGGCATCTACTGTCAGTCATGATACTGTTTCATTATCACCTTGGGCATAAGCAAGATTAGGAAGGTCAGTGGTGCATTCCAAAAATGGTAATCAGAACAGCATCCCCTAAGCAGGGGTGGACATGAAGCCAAACAATTTGAGAACACCATATTAACTAGGTGCAGGAAGAGGCAGGGGCTGAAGGATGGAGCCTCTGAGAAAAAGGTGCTTCAACACCACTGCCCTTACTCCTTTCCAGCTCCCACCCATCTGCCCCCATAGTTGGGACTGCCTGGTGTGAGTAAGAAAAATGGGTCCCAAACACATACAGTCTGGCCTGCGTTCAGATCCAAAGTTCCTAGGACATGTTGAGCTCAGGGCCTGCTTCCCTGGTGCACCGTGAAGGCTGTGCTGACTTCAGCTCAGTGAGCTAGGCGGACACAATAAGGTATGTAGGCATTGTGTTTAATAAACATTTACTGCAGGGCAATAAGGATGAAGGAAGGCAAAATCCTTTCCCGCAAAAGGTTTATATCCAGACATAGTGCACACTTTAATAGCACATGATGGGTCCGGGCAGAACAGAAGTCAGAGCAGAGCAAGGAGAGAAAAGTGTCACATGACAGATGGTCTGGGTAGTCTTTAAGAAAGGACGTTCTGTAGGCTTACAACATACACCAAGAAACAAATTCTTCACAAATTTATTCATTTATTTTAGAGAGAGAGCATGAGCAGGAGGAGGGGCAGAGGGAGACAGAGAGAGAATCTCAAGCAGATTCCCCGCTGAGTATGGAGTCTGACCCAGGAAGGGGGTTGAGTGGCTCCAGCTCATGAACCCCAAGATCAAGACTTGAGCCAAAACCAAGAGTCAAACAATTAACCGACTGAGCCACCCAGATGCCCCAGGAAACATAGATTCTTGAAGGCAGAGACAAGCATGTAAACACCTATAATTATTAAAGGCCATTCCCAGGTCTTTTTCCTTCCTAAGAAAATGTAGAGTGAACATGTATTTTACTCTTAGAAAACTACATTTGGGGGCGCCTGGGTGGCTCAGTGGGTTAAAGCCTCTGCCTTCGGCTCAGGTCATGATCCCAGAGTCCTAGGATGGAGCCCCGCATCGGGCTCTCTGCTCAGCGGGGAGCCTGTTTCCTCCTCTCTCTCTGCCTGCCTCTACTGCCTACTTGTGATCTCCATCTGTCAAATAAAAAAAATATATATATAAAAAAATAAAATAAAAAAAATAAAAAAAAAGAAAACTACATTTGGCTAAATTTTACATGTCATGGAGTTAACTAAATGCAACTGCATCCAGCATTTCAATTCTTTTTTTTTTTTTTTTTTAATTTACTGGGCAAAGACAAATGAAATACACAAAAAGTCAAACTGTATTGGGGAAAGATCAATTGTGACAACAGTGTAGTTTTTGCTTTTGGCTTATCATTTCCCTAGAAGGACAGACCCCTAGATAATGCAAAAGTGAGAAAATGCAGCCTGATCTATATGATTGTCATTTCATATCCAGAGCGCACATATTTGCTTACAGAGACTCCTATCCATAGACAGAAACTGCTTGCTAATTTCTGTATTACTCTTGGGCAGTTCAGATTTAATTTGGCACTTATTATGAACATAAGAAATAAGGGAAATTTCAAATTAACCTGTCCATGCTCACACAGCAGGTTCGTTACTACAGACTCTCAAACCCACACTTAAATCACACAAAACAATACTCATACCTGAAAGGGCGAAATCTCCTTTCTGGCTTTCACTTTCTCTGATTAGAAAGGCACCAGTCTGATTTTCTGAATATAATAGTTGTTTTTCTGCATCTGTTCTCTTGATTGCTCCAAAGAACCACCTAAAAAAGAGACAGATGTAAACTTTAATTAACCAATCAACAGTCATTTTTTAAGGAGCAGGAAGTTTGGCAAGAAAGTATTCTAACATCAGAAATGTTTGCCATTCTTTAGTGAAACTATTACAGGTATAAATGGCACCTTTTGATACTTGAGGTGATTTTTCTGGATGTCTGTAATCCTTTCCAGGAGTCTTTTATTTTTTTTTTAAAGATTTTATTTATTTATCAGACAGAGATCACAAGTAGGCAGACAGGAAGGCAGAGAAAGAGGAGGAAGCAGGATCCCCGCTGAGCAGAGAGCCCGATGCAGGGCTTGATCCCAGGACCCTGGAATCATGACCGGAGCCGAAGGCAGAGGCTTTAACCCACTGAGCCACCCAAGGGCCCCTCTAGGAGTCTTTTAAAAATTACAGAACAACAAACCAAAAGAGACTCTTAATGTCATAAAACAAACTGAGGGGGGTGGGGGGGAGGGGGGTTGGGAGAGGGGGGTGGGGTTACATTATATGTTTAAATAAAAAAAATAAATTTAATAATTAAAAAAAATTACAGAAAAGGGATTTGGCTGATGCCTGCTGCTACATCCCTTCTCACATCTGCATTCTATTCTGTCTGAGAGGTAATGTGTCCTCCTTCTGTCAAGTTCAAAGCCTCTGGGGTGGGCCCACCACATTAGCCTGCTGGGTTCCATGCTCTATAATTATTCACCATCACCGTCAAACTTTCACCTCCTCACCTAACACCTTCTAGGTGCTAGGAGGCAAACACTCCAATCAAAGAAGTCATACATTTCACATTAAAGTGTGAACAATTAAAAATGTAGTTCTCTGGGTATTAATTTCCCCCCCCCACCACCACCCCACTCCATCCATTACTGCCTAATGGCACCATAATATGAGATGATTTTGCATGCTTAGGAGGAACTTAACAAATATAAAGGAAATTGTCCTTGGTGGAGAGATGACGTGAAAAAGATGTTTCCACTTGGGAAGTATCTTCCTAGTGCCACCCCCCACTTCTTATCTTTACCCTTCCATTCTGAACATTCCAGATATATAAAAGTCAGATATTGAACACATATTTGTGAATGTGTTTAATCCTGACAAAGAATTATGGATTTTATTTTATTTTTGAGATTTTATTTATTTATTTGAGAGAGAGAGAGCACAAGCAAGGGGAGTGGCAGGCAGAGGAGGAAGCAGGCTCCCTGCTTAGCAGGAAGCCCGATTTGAAGCTCGATCCCAGGAACCTGAGATCATGACCTGAGCTGAAACCGAGAACTGGGTGCTTAACTGAGCCACCCAGGCTCATGGATCTTAGAGAACTATGGATCAAGAACTATCAAGAACTATCAAGAACTATGGATCTTAACATTGGAGCCAGCCTAAGATGTGGATAATGTCTGTAGACACTCTAGAGTCTAGAAGTTGATATTTATCATTTAAGATTTTAGGTAAAACATTTATCTTTCCAGGTATCATCTTTAAAAATGTAGACACTCAAAGAGGGGAAACGTGGGCTTGAGGGAAGACATATAGGCTGTGTGAGGAGCTGCAGGCTGAGGGGAGGAAATCAGGCCATCAAAAATTGGCTCCAGTTGGCGTGACAGGTCACGGACTGGCTTGACAGGTCATGGATACTGGGGAGTATGAGTTTACTGAGGGTGATACAATCAGAAGGAAGAGGGGAAAGGAAGTGAAAAGAAAGGCACTAAAACACAATCATTACCCTCTAACAGAGGCCAGGTGCTTGTTTACCATTTTGCCAATCATCAAGTTGGAAATTACACAGTATTAACTGTATCAGTTAGGTTATGCCAGGTTCTATTAATGAGCAATGTCAAAAATCTCCATGGTTTAAGACAAAAGAGATTTGTTTTTCCCTCAGCTGCAGGTCCATAGACGGTCACGTGGGGCTCTGCTCTAGGTCTGTCTCTACCAGGGCATTTCCATCGCCATGCTTCCACGTTTGCTGAGGCGGGAGTGAAATATGCGGCCAATCACAGGCTGGTACCTGCAGCTTCTAGTTAAAGGTTCTATACAAGAATGAAACCACTGCAAATAAGTCATATGTTTGTGCCTAAATGCAAAGCGAGTAGGAAACACAATCACACTGTTCTCCAGAAGGCAGAGAGCTGGAATCATGTGGTAGACCCCACTAAAGACCAGCCCGCTGATTCAATATCAGGGGCCAAATGGATGTCCACAGACTGTTGATTATCTGACAGAAACTATGGCAGGCATGGTGACATTCCGAGGGGCTATGTAATGAATTCACAGAAAAAGAGAAAAGCATGTTTTCTAAGAGTACAGAAATAAGTCAATAGAACAATGGGAAAAAAAAAAAAAAACACCTCAAACAGACCCAATCACACAAATTAGAGATGAAAGTACAGATTATTCAATAACCAATGTCAGTACCACTAAAAATCCACATGGAAAAAATTAATTGATGCTACTTACAATATACAACATAGTTCTACGTAGATTAATGACCTAAATAAAGCAAGCTTTAAAACTTCCTGAGGATACCAGACTAGGGAGGGCTTCTTAGATAAGACAAAAAGAAAAGGACATAAAAACCTTAAGGGAAAAGATTAATAATACTTCTTACAGCACAATTAAAAGATTATCATGAAATAAAATTAAAATACAAGCCAGAGGGGCGCCTGGGTGGCTCAGTCGTTAAGGATGTGCCTTCAGCTCAGGTCATGATCTCAGGGTCCTGGGATTGAGCCCCACATCGGGCTCCTTGCTCAGCGGGGATCCTGCTTCTCCCTCTCCCACTCCCCCAGCTTGTGTCCCGTCTCTCATTGCATCCTCTCTGTCACATAAATAAAAATAAAAATCTTAAAAAAAAAAAAAAAAAAAACAAGCCACAGACCTGGAGAAAATATTTGCAAAGTATATAACCAAGAATAGTGTTCAGATTACATAGAGACCTGTAATCACTTAAAAAAAAAAAGAAAAAGAAAAAAGACAGGGGCGCCTGAGTGGCCCTTGGTTAGGCGCCCTACTCTTGATTTCGGCTCAGGTCATGCATGGTCTCAGGGGCCATGGGGTCAAGCCCTGCCTTGGGCTCTGTGCTCAGAGGGGAACTCTGCTTGGAATTCTGTCCCTCTCCCTCTACTCCACCCCTGCACCGGTGCGCTCTTCCTCTCTCTCTCAAAATAAATAAATAAATCTTTACATACTTCTTAAGGGTTTTATTTATTTCTTTGACATAGAGAAAGAGAAAGAGAGCACAGGGATACAAGGGCGGGTCAAGCCAGGTGGAGACATCCAATCAGTGGGGGGCGCATATATCTACTCGGGCAAATTGAAATTTAATTGGCCACCCGTGTGTGACTCAGCATGACTGTGCAGTTTTCACTGTGTTGCAATCTCATTGGCCACCTGTGTGTAGCCAGGCTCAACCACGTGGCTTTTCCTCTATAAAAGTTAGTCTGTGAGGCTGAGAGGGGTCGCCTCTTTATAAGAGACAGCCCCGACCAGTCGGTTTGATTCTCCATGCTTGGCGGGAAATAAAGCTTTGCTTGACTTTTGCTTTGTATCAGTCTCGCTCCTTTGATTACGGACCTTTCACCAATAAATATTAAAACAGTGACATTTCACACTTTTCAGGCTAGACAAAATTTAAAACTTTCACATTTGGTCATTGGGAAAAACATGAAACAAGAATTTTCATACAATACTAGAGGCAATATCGTGTGGTACAACTACTTCAGAGAGCAATCTAGCAATGTTTTTTTTAATTTTTTAAGATTTTATTTATTTATTTGACAGAGAGATCACAAGTAGACAGAGAGGCAGGCAGAGGGAGAGGGGGAAGCAGGCTCCTCACTGAGCAGAGAGCCCGACATGGGGGACGATCCCAGGACCCCGAGATCATGATCCGAGCTGAAGGCAGGGGCTTAACCCACTGAGCACCCAGGCGTCCCACAATCCAGCAACATTAATAATGGTATTTATATACCATTCAATTTTACTTCTAGATTATATGCCATATGTGCTCAAGGAAATAAATCACAAGAACATCCACTGAAGAATTCTAGCACTGAAAAATTGGAAACAACCTAAATGTCCATTGTAGGAAAATCGATAAAGTTAGTTACAGATATAAGATAGAATAATACACAGCAGATAAACTGTTGAGGGGCTTAAAGGAGTTGAAGAGTGATACATACTACTCTAATGTCATTTAAGTGAACACATAAAAAACACTATATATTTTTATGGACAGTTGCATGCTTAATGAAAGCTAATAGTTAATAGCTAATAGCATATTTTTACTCCATTTCCAGAAATGGCAAAATTTCTTTGCACAAACATTTCAAGCACATTAGCAGCATGGATCAAATATACTGATCAACCCCATGCATTTCCTTGATTCTGAGTGCACTGATTATGCATCAGCATTAAAATGTTTGCTCAAAATATAAATATTTAAACCTTTTTTTACAAGAATTACAATTTATCTGGCAGATTAAATTCTTAGAAGTATAATTATATCTCATATATCTCATCATTCTCAAGAATAAATTCCATTATATATTTTATATACATACATTACATTTGTATTTTGTATAATCAAATGTGTAAATGATGTATTTTCTCTGCCCAACATATGTATAAGCAGTTTCTGTAAATCAAAGACATAGTAATTTTACAACATTTGTAGAGAGGAACTCCGTGGTAATTTTTTTAAAACCCTTTTTGTCTCACCAATTCTAGATTCTTGCACACACTCACTTTACAAGGCAAATCACATCAGTATTGACTCCACAGTAACAATGAAATGGATATAAATATTTGACTGGATGCATCAGCTTGCTTAATACCTGGAATCTTGGCTGAGCTACACCAGGAAGTGAATATAAATAAAAAGTTGTTTTACAATGCCATTTTTCATACTCAGTGATGACACAACCACGGAGAATAATTCTTTCCTCCCTCCACACGTGGGAAAAACGTGCCTTAGTCCGTGGTCTGAGCCTGTGGCAAAACTGTCATTCTTCTCCATTCTGCCTGTTAGAACCCCTGTTGGCCCCATTCCGGAGAATCATGCACACCCCAGGCCCGCATGCCCACCACAGCCACTTTTAATGCCCTCTTTCAGCTGTACTTCTTGTGTGCAGTAAACAGTAAGTATTGAGAGGTAATCAGGGTATCCCAGGACGGATCCAGGGAGAGTCTTACAGATCAGTGACCCTCCAAGTGTGGTGCCTGGACCAGAAGCATCCGCATCACATGCAAACTTGTCAGAAAAGGAAATTGGCAGGTATCTCCCATACCTACTAAATCAGAGACTGTGCGGTGGTGCCCAACAATCTGGGTTTCACTAAGTCACTAGGTGCATCTGATCCACAGTAAAATCTGAGAACTACTGAGTTATAAGAATAGTAAAAAAAAAAAAAAAAAAAAAAAAAATTAAAAATTTTATGAGACAGCTGAGAATAATAAGAGTTTGGTGTTCACCTGTGAAAATTATCCAATAAAATGACCCTAGAAACACATTTTATTGATCTTTAATGAAATTAATCTTTATTGCTATGCCAGACTTGCCATGAGTGAGATCTTGATTAAGAATAACCAAAAAGGAGAGGAGATTCATAATAACCTAGGAGAAGGAAATGCTTCAAAGAGATGAAAATGGAGCAAAAAGCATAATGTCTGTTTTGAATGAAAGGAGTATGTGATTGAAGTCTAAGGTTTATTTTGCAAACATTTATCCAGTGTCTACTGTGTATAAATTCTGACCCATATCAAGAAAGATCTGCAAGACATATTCCTGAACAAAAAAGAGTAAACTGCAGAGTAATCAAAATATTAGTTTTAGTTATATTTTTAAAACCAACAAACCAAAACTGAGGTGTGCTTACTTCTCTGAAGATTAATAAGAGATAACAAAAACAATGGCAAACAAAAGCAAAAACAAAAACCTTTCACTTTTTACTCTGCATTCTTCCCCATAATGTGGATGTTTATAGTAAGAGGTAGTTTTATATTATTGCCATCCACTTAAACAGAAAAAACATCTAAGGAAGCCAATCAGAAATATGCTATAAAAATCTGCATGCTATATGAGAGCTGAAGTAGAAACTTTGGCAGTTAGAATTGATAGAGACAAGGAAAACCTCAAAGGAGCATGGGACAGGTGCTGATGCATGAGGAGAGAAACAGACAGGAGAGCAAACATAACCCCAGGGTTTCAAGTCTGGACGACTGAAGAATCATAGACCCAGCAACACATTAAAGGCAGAGTACCATAATGGTTATGAGCTACAGCATCTCACTGGGAAAGTTAACCTCTCTATACCTGGATTGGACTTTGCCATCTGTTAGTGAAAATAATAATAACTGCCCGGTAGGTTTGTTTTGAGAGTTAAAAAAAAAAAAAAGATGTGTATCAAGGGCTGGATGCCTGGCCACATTCATGCTCAATAAATACCACCTACTTTCAGAAAACTAATTTAAGGCAGAAATTATATATATATTTGGTTTTAGACGTGTTAGGTGGAATGTCGATGAAACGTGAGTGATTATGTGGATGTGATCTCACTTCTCTAGATGGGTTTGTATGGCAAGTTTCCTCCCCAGTGGGTCCTGCCCGCTCGTTCTTGACTAGGACATGCTGCCACCAGGTGGCAGGAGGCCATTTTACTAATTCAGAAAGGCTGACACGGTAGTGTGGTAACTGGGGTACTTCATTTGACAAAAAAGACAAAATTAGTCCTTAAAAAAAAAAAAAAAGAACTTATGCATTGTTACTGAATATCAACATTTAAATAATATGGATATCAATCAAAATTTAGGGAAATCAACAAGTAAACAGATGTGGTACGTCCAGGGGCACCTGGCTGACTCAGTTGGTTCGAGTATAGAATTCTCAATCTCAGCATCCCAAGTTCAAGCCCCACATCGGGCGGGGAGCCTACTAAATTAAAAGAAAATTGTTTTTAAATAAATATGTGGTACCTCCACAAATATGTCCTCATTTCCTCCTAATACTTTTATTCGGTCCACTCTGCTGCCTCAGTGACTGGCACAAAGTAGATGTCTAGTACTCTCATAATTCCGATCTCATGGTGTTAGCTTCCTCCTACATTTTTTTTTAAAGTAAGCTCTATGTCCAGTGCGGGGCTTGAACTCACGACCCCAAGATCAGCAGTGGCATGTCCTACTGACTCAACCAGCCAGGCGCCACTCATCCTACATTTTTATTTTATTTTTTTTTTTATTTTTTAAAGATTTTATTTATTTATTTGATAGACAGAGATCACAAGTAGGCAGAGAGGCAGGCAGAGAGAGAGGAGGAAGCAGGCTTCCCACTGAGCAGAGAACCCGATGCGGGGCTTGATCCCAGGACCCTGAGATCATGACCTGAGCCGAAGGCAGTGGATTTAACCCACTGAGCCACCCAGGCGCCCCTCATCCTACATTTTTAAAAAGAGAAAACCTATTCCTGATAACTGCTGGCTAACATTTACAAAGTTTAACATATAATTTCTTTTCCCCATGCCTCCCTAACAACCAAGACAGCTGACCTTAAACCACAGTAGAGAGACCCTGAAGAAAAGTAAGTTTCTAAAATCAGCCCCAGAAGAATGTTGGTATCCTCCCAGAAACTACAGAAAGGAAAATGGGTAGATCAGCTTGGCATAGCCACCCGTGAGGGCAGTATCCTGGTGCCTGCCCAGGTGGGAACTCGGAGTCAGCTCTGTCTTGAAAACCAAGTTTCAGTGGTTAAACCACCCATCATCCTCACCAGTGTGGCTTGGGGCATCAGAACCTACAGTCTGCAGGGTACGCTCACCATCCCATTTAGTCCCTTATCATAACTAAATCATTCTCCTGGTCCCTGGAGCCCTGGCAGTCCCACATGACTGCCCTGCATCTATCTGCATCTGGGCAACACTCCAGGTCAGCCCCTGCGGTAGAGTCCCTTCCCGTCCGGGTATGCATAGCCCTCCCCTCTACTAAGTCTCCTGAGGCTCAGCGGCCCCTTTAGCTCACAGAAAGTGAACCCTTTTCCCACTCACAGAGCATAAGGACAAAGAAAAGGCAAATAATGCTCACATGCATTTTGTTACTCATTCCCTCCTTTTCATTTCCCTCATCACAAACTCTGCCCACTTTATCATCACCACTTAGATTATGGCAATGTTCTACTTTCCGTTCTCCTTAGTATTAACAGCTTCTGCTGTTACTGATCACGTCCAAGGAGGCAGGGACTGTTAACAGTGTTACACGCATTATGTAGACTCCCCGGCCTTGCTCACGCCACTGCACTACATGAATCATTTGATCATACGACCGGATGCATCTCACCGCCGCACACACATTAATAAGTTTTAAGGGTTCCCCTTGCTTAGGGAATAAAATCCTTATTGATCTGGAATTTCAGGCCCTCTGCATTTCTGGACACCAGCCACTTACCAAGCAGTGTCTTCCCTAACATCAACTCTTCGGCTCTAGCTAAACTCATTCTCTTATGGCTATTTGCCCTGGCATCGCTTAAATCTGCCTCCCCAGAATTCCCAGTCTTCAATGACCATCCTTCCAGTTTCTCATGTAGCATACAAGTTAGAGCTGCCTTTTTTTTTTTTTTTTCCAACCTAGTCACTCCATGTTCTCTTGAGGCTGCAGACCTCCCCGGTACAAAGCCTAACTTTGCCTAATACAACCTTTTTTTTTTTTTTTTAAAGATTTTATTTATTTATTTAACAGACAGAGATCACAAGTAGGCAGAGAGGCAGGCAGAGAAAGGGGGAAGCAGGCTCCTGCTAAGCAGAGAGCCCAATGCGGGGCTGGATCCCAGGACCCCGAGATCATGACCTGAGCTGAAGGCAGAAGTTTTAACCCACGGAGCCACTCAGGCGCCCAGGTGCCCAGGCACCGCCTCCCCCATATGCCTCTTGGAACAGTTAAATAAATACTTATTGATGAAACAATACATTGTACCTCAGTGTGGGCATTTATATGTCTTTCAGTTTATCCTGAATGTTGAACTCAATAAAGCCTGTGTTTTCATGTAATCTTTTATTTGGGCTTGCCACATACTTTGGAGTGTTAAGCGCTTTTGGGAGAAGCCTTATCTGCTCTGGGCCAGTTGCAACACAGATTCACATGTTAATTGGCCACAGACCACTGATTCCAATCTGACCACTCTCCTCCCCAAAAGAGAACATTTGCCTATGAACATAGAGATCAAAAATGAAGCTGATTTTCCTGTCCTCCCAAACACAAGCGTATCAGGGCTGCACACATGTAAAAAATGTGTGATAACGTGACAATGTCGCCTTGGATATCTGAGGTATGACTTGCAGTCATAAAGAAACCAGGAAGCTCCTTGCTGGGTTCATTTGATAAAGCTTTTTTGTAGTGGTTCACCTCTACAGTCGTCATAAAAGGGGAATTTGGAAGGAACTTCTTTAGAAAGGAAGTAAGATGAACTAAATGGTATTTTCACCACTGGGGAAGGTGTGGTGCTAAAGGTTTGTAAGGATATGATTATAACCCGAACCCACCTGTCAGTGCCCAGTAATCAACAGCTTTCAATACCTCACAAAAAAATTGAAGAGCAGAACAAAGTTCCGATAAGGATTCAATCTCAAGGCACTGCTTTGGTCTCACAACCATCTCCTATTTGTATAAAAGGAAATGGAAGCTAATATTGATTTCTCTCTTTTTTTTTATTAAAGGTTTTGTTTATTTATTTGACAGACAGAAATCACAAGTAGGCAGAGAGGCAGGCAGAGAGAGAAGAGGAAGCAGGCTCCCTGCCAGCAGAGAGCCCGATGCAGAGCTCGATCCCAGGACCCTGGGATCATGACCTGAGCCGAAGGCAGAGGCTTAACCCACTGAGCCACCCAGGGGCCCCTGATTTCTCTTTTAAGATAAAAAACAGGTTGCCTGCTGGCAGGGTTGGTAGAGTATGTGACTCTTGATCTCAGGGTCATGAGTTCAAGCCCCACAATGGGCTCGGAGCCTACTTAAAACAAACAAAAACACAAAGTGTGTGTGAATATATAATGGCATTTCCAATCATCAAGCGTGAAATAAGTGTAAATTTTGACCTGTCTGCTTTGTTTTTATACGTTTTTGATAATGTTTGTCCTAGAAACAAGAGAAATAGGGATTAGAATTGAAAGCATTAATCATTAAGGAGTTGCCATCTTTGTCCCATCCAAAGAAAGTAAATGCAATTGATTTTTTTAAAAGATTTTTTTTATTTATTTGACAGAGAGAGATCACAAGTAGACAGAGAGGCAGGCAGAGAGAGAGGAGGAAGCAGGCTCCCTGCTGAGCAGAGAGCCTGATGCAGGGCTTGATCCCAGAACCCTGGGATCATGACCTGAGCCGAAGGCAGAGGCTTTAACCCACTGAGCCAACCAGGCACCCCGGCAATTGATTTTTATAATGTCTAGGAAAATGCCTTACTTCACAGAACACCACAAATGTTCACTCCAATTCTTTATTTGACTAAGCTTTTGAGTACTAGTATAGCTTTTTAATAGTTATAGGGAGCACTAATTTAAGAGGTGACAGCCCCACTTAGTTTCCTATCCAAAAAAAAAACCCCACAATAGTTATCTTCTCTCATGAATCATTTCCTTGCTCACTTAATTTTCACTTAATTTTAAAGAATCTTAATTCCCAGTATCATGAAGGAAAAAAAAGATACTTTATTTAAAGCACTGAGTATTCTTCTTGAAAGATCTTTAAATATGGGGCACCTGGCTGGCTCAGTCACTAGAGCATGCAACTCTTGATCTTGAGGTAGTGAGTTCAAGCCCCACACTGGGCACAGAGTTTACCTAAAAAAATAAAGATCTACAAAATAACTTGTTCTTTGGGAATGTTCACTGAATCAACAAGACCAAATGTTGAATCTCGTGAGCCAGTAGTCCTTGCATGTACCCTCTTATAGATGGGTTAATAATGTAACACTCTGTACCATTTATTTCCATTAAATCTTTTATCCCAAATCACATAATACATAACTTGAAGGTATCTTAACCTTCTTATTACCCTACATTGTCATATTGACACAGTTTTCTGTGTGCTTCATTTGCTAAAATATATCAATAACATTAACAGATGAAGATGCTTAAGAGCAAAAGAAGGGTCTATTTCTTGTCCTTCGAGAATTTTAGATTATCAAGGGAGGGATAAGAGATCATTTTAACTGAGTACTCAAAAAGAAAGTAACAAAAACAAGAGGAGTACTTAATTTCTAAGGGAACTGCAATCCAAGAAATAACCCAACAGTGTGTCAATAATGGAAGGCATCTTAGAGAAAAGACCGTTGGAATAAGGATTTGGCTGATATAAGAAATCCAAAGAAATGAAGGACAAGGGCATGTCACAGGTGAAGAACCAGCAGCATGTCTGTGAGCAGACTGGTTTGATGGGCAATGGTCGGGGAGGAGGGTCGATTAAATGAAGAAACAAAACCAGTTCTTTGATGTTTATAGGTACTCTCATGTAGGAACAACTAACTCCACAGCAGAAGTAATCTTCGACAAATAGTCAGAAAGTACATCAGGAGGAAGTTAAGACAGTCCATTTAAGACTTAACATGGTAAAGAATTTTGAGTTCTGGGCATACCTGCAAAAATGATGGGAAAATCTGACTTGTTTCTTTTTAAAAATCAATGAACAAATTTAAGAGGTGAAAATGTGGAAGGCAGGAGCAAGGGAGAATTATTCTATGGGAGGCACACAGGAGAGGAGATCAGAATTTTAGAACTAGAAAGAAATTTTTATGAGGATCCATGGGTACAGCTCCGAAACTTACTGTAAATGCATTTTAATGAGTACATGCATTCTCTGGGAAGAGAATCCAGTGTTTCATTAAATTCTCAATGACGCCTGTGACAGAAACTACACATCTCCTTCAATAAAGCTAAGTGCCTTTTTTTTTCCAGGTTCACGCAAGAGCTGGTAACAAGACTATAACCACAGCCTACCACCATAAAATTCCTTCACTCATTCATTTTTCATTCAACAGTTACTTACTGAGCACTTACTATGTGTCAGGCTCAGTTCCAGTTGGTAGAAATAGAGCAGTGAATGGAACAAATAGAAGTCCTGACTTTCTAGAACTCCCATACCCATGGAGAAAGACAGACAATAAATAAAATAGATAAATATACAGTGTGTTTGTAGGTGATAAGAGCAAAAGAGAAAAAAAAAATGAAGTAACATAAGAAGGAGAGTAGGCAGCAACAGGTGATGGATGGAATTCCAGAGGGTTTGCCTGTGTGTTCCTGAAGTGAAAGGAATCAAAATAAATTCAGCCGTGGAGAAAAATTGGATAGAATCTTTGGAAGGAGTAGACGAACAAGGACCCTAATCCACTCTAGGATTAAGACAGTATCCAGATTTCTCAACTGTAGCTTGGCCAATATCTACTAGCATTTTTTTAAGGTAAGAAATAAATGATATTCATCAATTTCATTGTTATCACCAATATTTATGAAAATGCAAAATACCAGAAGCTTTAAGTATCCTCCAAGGGTCTCCTTGGGAGCTATGGCTCTTTAGCCAAAGAAAAATGAGCCATCCGTTGAGCAGGAAGAGTACCCTTTTATTTAAAAAAAAAACAAAAACAAAAAACCTATACATAGAATAGAAATAATATTTTTGATTATACAGGAATTGTGGAGGTAAGACTTCTTTCCAGATAGCTCTTAAGCCCATATAAAAATCAAAATGTTTACGTGAAATCGTCTTTCACATTTGGCAAGCATACAATGAAAAACAAAATCTCTATTCTCTGAACCTACACACGGCACAGAGACACAGGCATATATGTGGATGTGGTTGTGGCTGTATGGGGGTGCGTGTGCGTGTGTGTGTGTGTGAGCCCGCGTGTGTGTAGGTGTGTACCTACTGCTACCAACACAGATGTGTACTAGATTCACTGACTTTCAGAGGCTGAAATGAAGCAGGTGTCCCAAGCCAGACAAGAGGTGAGACAGAGTCCACAAAGGTCCCAATGGACACACACATTCTCTTTTTCTTTTCCCCTCATTTTAATAATCTGATCCTGCGCACCCAGCTACCAACTAAGCATTGCTATCATTAATACTTGCTAATAATCGCACCAGTAATAATAACTGAAGGATTTAGAACCTACACAAATGCCCCCACTGGACTCTGAAATGGAAGACGCTGAACCTCTCCACAAAGCAGCTGGTTCTTGTCAAAAGCAAAGCCAGAAACAGGGCCAGAAAATACACCTTTTGTTTTCAGCGTCAACAAGCTGTTTGCCAGGAAACAAAAGGAAGGTCTGCCAGAACGCTGGTGGATTTTCTGAAACCTGAAAATTAGCTCTCGGCTTGTTTGTGCTGAGAATTACAGGAAAGGGCGGTCGCACAAGAGTATCAGGGCCCCACTCCTCCGAACTGCTGTGGGGAAAGCCTGCCTCACGTGAGAGAAGGAGAAGTGTCCCTCCCCAGCCACCCCGCCACACCTCTTAACCTCCTGGAGGGCCTCAGGACGCAAACCCCGCTTTGCTAAGAGAGCCCAGGAACAGTGTGGACAAGGCAAATGCTCCCAGCTCGGAGGTGGGGCTCCCGATGCTACAGCTTCCCAAGTGCCCCAGAGAATTAATTCTGAGGCTGGGAACCCAGGGCTGAGTTGGGAAAAGCACAGCTGTTCTCTGAAGGGAAAGAATTTCTCTCATGCCTACCATCACCACCAAAGCCCATCACACCAAATCCCAGTTCTCTCTGGTCCACTGTGCCCCACGCCGGACCCCACACTCTTATTTTCATCCCACCAAAAGATAGAAATTCAGCCCAAACTTTGTGTAAAATTGGTGGAGAGCCAAGTACAGTCTAGAGGAAAAAGTTCAAACACATCAGAAATCTCTGTTCCTCGAAACTTAGTATCAAGTGCCCTGAAGAAGGAATTTCCCCAAATTGCTCTTTTCCCTCAGGTCCAGAGCCCCCTGCCAGGTGGCTAAGGCCCCCCTCTACTTCCCCTCTCCTCTGGATCACGTTTTTACAACAAAATACCCCAGACTTTATATGCAAAGCAATTGAGTTCTGAATCCCACCCGCACTCCAAAGGAGCATTCTGGGCCTCCTTCTGTATTCTCCAACAGACATTCAATTGTTCTGCTCCATAAAGGCCCATCCATTCTAGATCTTGATTCTCAACAGCACAAACAACCAGAGCTTTGAAAACAGAATCTTTTTTTTTAGCAAGATAAATCCGTAGGCAGAGCACCTCTCACACCATTCTCCACAGCAGAGGGTGGCGAAAGAATTACACATACTCTTGCTGTCAAAAACTAGTCCACGTCTGAAGATACGGTTGGAGGGGCAGACTTGGGGTTTTTTTTTCCAGTTATATATATGTTTTAAAGAATGTAGTTTATTAAAATTATGAACTTCTTGAACTAGGTTAAAATATTTGCTCTCTCAAAGTGTCTTCAGAAGAGGATAACTCAGGGGCACCTGGGTGGCTTAGCTGCTTAAGTGTCTACCTTTAGCTCAGGCCAGGATCCTGGGGTCTTGGGATGATAGCCCCCAGCGGGGAGTCTGCTTCTCCCTCTGCCCCTCCCCTAGCTCTTGCCCTCTTTCTCTCAAATAAATAAATAAAATCTTTTTTTTTTTTTAAAAGAGGACAAGCTCTAATGATACACAAAGTAAATATTAATTTTAAGTAGCACGTGAACTATTTGTGTACAAGTTTGTGTTCAGAGAAACTGAGCTATATCCTGCCTCAATGGCCACCTTACTAATCATCAAATTGCAATTACAGGGGTGCCCGGGTGGCTCAGTGGGTTGGGCCTCTGCCTTCAGCTCAGGTCATGATTCCAGGGTCTCGGGCTCTCTGCTCGGCAGGAAGCCTTCTTGCCTCTCTCTTTCTGCCTGCCTCTCTGCCTACTTGTGATCTCGCTCTCTGTCAAATAAATAGATAAAAACTTTTAAAAAAATGCAATTACGTAAGGTTTGTTCCATAATTTGGGTGATACAAAAAATGATCTAGGTACGAAAATGCTACCTTCTTGGTCTGGGATTAACTGAAGAAAGAACTCAGTGAAACACACAAAGTATAGTAAATTCTGACTTGTCAAGTTGCGACCCAGAGAAGAGATTTTTTAAAATCTTATAGATTTTAAAAGACTGTTGCTGGGATGAGAGCACAGGACAGGAACACCTTAAAGCCTTGGAATTGGGACTCCCCCTCCCCGCAGTAAGCCTGAGAAGTAGGTATTCCTAAAACTGAGTGAAGATAGATTTATTACACACAAGAGCTTCCCTTCCCTTAACTTCTCAACCTTTGCATTATCTGCAGAGGAGGTGAGATAGAACACCCCGTCCCTTTCCTTCACACCCCTTTCCTTGGATTCCTCTCTCTGCTATCATTTGCTTAATTCTTACTTTCCAACTATTCTTATAAGCTCCAAGAGCAAAACCCTATCTTTTTGCTCATTACTGTAATTCTCAGAGGCTAGCACAGCACCAGATATTAAATATGCCCTCAGCATCTTTGAATGAATACATGAATGAATGAACAAATGATCTCTTGGGGGCGTGAGTCTCACTACTAAATGTTAAAGCTGACCAAACAACTCTAAAAAAAATAAGACAAGAATATAGAATAATCTGAAGATGTGGAACAGAGGGCGAAAGAAGAAGTCAGATTTTATCCGTCATGAATATCCTCAGAGCTACTCAAATGATCACAGTCCAAAGAGGAAGGTGACAATAATAACAATCACAGTAAGACTAACATTTGGATTCCACTTTATAGCTCCCAGTGTCATCACTGACATTACGGTGCTCATTCTCATGGCAAATCTTGGGGCCATCAGAGCGGGCGCTTCAGTAGCTCTACTTTGAGGAGTTAGGAACTAGAGCTGAGAGGAGAGCATAAGCAAGGCCAGTGTGTTGGTGGATATGCCACGACTGTGCCTACAGTGCACAGCGGGACATACAGAGTTATCCTAACCTCCTAATTCCACTCTACAGAGCAGGTCAGAAATATAAAGAAACCATGGCAGAAAGAGGAACACCAGGTTGAAAACATTATAAATAGGTATCAACATAGTTTCACCTAAATTCATAGAAAACTACCCCACAATGTGACCATAATAAAAAAAAAGGCGGGGGGCTTGGGGGCACACCCCTTTCACTGGGAGTTGATAAGCTCTTTTATAACATCACTCAGGTGGAATGCTGAACAGAGTAAACCACTGGTTTGCACAAATGTAACATGTTTCCATCTCTCGTTTTTAAAATTTCTCTTTAACTTTACTGATTTTCCAGGAAAAAAAAGAAAACCATGAGATTTACCCTTTATTCTCTTTAACATTTCACCTGAAAATATATGTACAACACAAAGTATGGATCACTTTCAATAGGCAGTAAGCACCAAATTTGTTTCTAAAAATGTTCCCATAGAATAACAAAATATACTTTTATGAAGTTGAACACTAATTCCTGTCTGTTTTTTGGAGGTAGGCTTGGTTGCACAAGGATCAAAATTTGAAAATGAAAAGCACAAAATGAGATTCAAATAAATGTTTAAATAAGCAAACAATCCCCAAATTTAGATGATATTACAAATAATGAATTATGAAGCTTAATACTTTAAGCTTTTCCTAAACTGTCAACAAAAAATGTGATCAAACATTTCAAAAGTAAGATCAAATTGTCATTTATTCTTTCCATGGAAAATGGTATTACAAAATCATTATCATATCAAGAGTCAATCAAAGAAAATGAGTCAAAAATAAAGGAGAAGGGACGCCTGGGTGGCTCAGTTGGTTAAGCAGCTGCCTTCAGCTCAGGTCATGATCCCAGCATCCTGGGATCGAGTCCCACATCGGGCTCCTTGCTCGGCAGGGAGCCTGCTTCTCCCTCTGCCTCTGCCTGCCTCTCTGTCTGCCTGTGCTCGCTCTCTCTCTCACAAATAAATAAATAAAATCTTTTAAAAAAATAAATAAATAAATAAAGGAGAAAATTTATATAGAAGGCAGTTCATTAATACTTCACTATGGTTAGGTTTATTATTTGTCAGCTTCTTTAAATAGTTTGTAGTGATTTCTGTTCTAAATATTCCCCCTTTTAAAACAATATTTTATTTATTTATTTGTCAGAAAGAGATAGTGCACAAGCAGGGGAAGTGGCAGGCAGAGGGAGAAGCAGGCTCCTCTCCAAACAAAGAGCCCAATGCAGGACTCGATCCCAGGACATAGGATCATGACCCGAGCATTAACTGACTGAGCCACCCAGGCATTCCTATATATTCCCTTTTTTACCAAATTCTGTTCACACTATTTCATACTTTTTTTTTTAAGATTTTATTTATTTATTTGACAGAGATCACAAGTAGGCAGAGAGGCAGACAGAGAGAGAGGAGGAAGCAGGCTCCCTGCTGAGCAGAGAGCCCGATAGGACTTGGGGCTTGATCCCAGGACCCTGAGCCCAAGACCTGAGCCGAAGGCAGAGGCTTTAACCCACTGAGCCACCCATGCGCCCTTGTACTTATTTTCTTAAAGAGAACCTTCCCCTCCAAACCATATGGTGTAGGCCCGTGAAACCAAGATCCATCCATGTTTGAAAATACTATCTTAGATAGGAAATCTCAATGACAAGACACTATTTTCCCATCTCCTTAGTTTCCATACATGCATTCATAATAGACATTCTTGAACTTTCCATTCATATTCCAAAGTGGAGATAATAGTATAATGGCCCACTTTTATTCAATAATTCAATCCAACTTCAATAATTATCAACATTTTTCTGATCTTATTTCTTCCTATATATTTAATTGATCTGCATTCACATGGTTTCCAAATCTTAGTTGGAAAATTGGAGTGAAAAAAAGAACTACTAAATGGTTTCATGTTCACTTTTTTAAAATGATATCTTACACTCAATTAAATTTTAAAATCGGATTCTCATTCTTTAGAAACTAAAAGGATAGTTTTTAAAATGTTTCAAATGCTGAGAAACATCGCATCTAAAAGGAAAACACTACAATAAACATTTATTGAATGTACAATAAGCTATAGGAATAATAAAAAAAAGACAATATTCTGCTTCCAAGTTAAAAACACACATGTGGACCAGTATAAAAAGAAAACACAAAAGTTAAAAAATATAAGCTACCTAACCATACCATACATCATTTTGATGTCAGATAATTGAAGAAATGTATTTTTTTTTTTTAAAGATTTTATTTATTTATTTGACAGACAGAGATCACAAGTAGGCAGAGAGAGAGGGGGGGAAGCAGGCTCCCTGCTGAGCAGAGAGCCCGATGCGGGGCTCGATCCCAGGACCCTGAGATCATGACCTGAGCCGAAGGCAGAGGATTAACCCACTGAGCCACCCAGGCGCCCGAAGAAATGTATTTTAAAAGAAATGCATTGTGAGGAAATGTTTCATAATTGACATGAATGTGATCAATATGTCAATGGTGCAGACAAAATTTCACATATAATAGCTAATAAGGCAGAGACTATGAAAAAAAGACCTATGCAGTGTAATTGCCCGAAAAATATAACTATACTTCTACCTTCACATTAAAGTGCTATTTTTAGGAGTTTGGTTTGACAAGCATTTTCCACCTCACAATTTCTCTATGTGCCTCAAATGCCCTTTACATACAATTAATTGAGATTAAATTTAAAACAACATTTAATTTTTTTTTTAAATCCCTTGATGGGCACCTGGGTGGCTCAGTCGTCAAGTGTCTGCCTTTGGCTCAGGACATGATTCCAGGGTCCTGGGATTGAGCCCCGCATCAGGCTCCCTGTTTGGTGGGAAGCCTGTGTCTCCTTCTCCCACTCCCCCTGCTTGCATTTCCTCTCTCCCTGTCTCTCTCTCTCTCTCTGTCAAATAAAATCTTTTAAAGAAAGAAAAAATAGAAAAAATCCACAAGGACAAAAATCGATTTTTCAAAAGAGTAATAAGAGGTGTAAGCCTCTAGCAACATTATTCAAGAAAAAAAATCAAAAACACATTATCAATATCTGCAATTGAAGAGAGGACCATCACAGATTCACACACATATTAACGTAACAATAAAGGAATATTGTTTACAACTATATGCCAATAATTTTGACAACTTGGATGAAATAGACATGTCCTTTGATAAATACATCTTACACAAACTATCACAAGGAGAAAGAGAAAATCTTAATAACCATGAAGAAGGTTTGTTGAAGAAACTGTATTCATAATTTAAAACCTTCCCACAAAGAAAACTCCATGCTTCTAGTGCTTCACAGGAGAATGCTACCAAAATTTAATCAATCAATCAATATCAATCTTATACCCAAGCTCTCAGAAAATTCAAGAAAAAGGACATATTCCAATTTACTTTATGAGGCCAGAATTACCCTGATATCAAAAATCAAAGATATTTCAAGAAAATCACAGATAAATATCTCTCGTGAACACAGATGCAAAAATCCTTAAAATATACTAATAAATCAAACCCAAGAATCTATAAAATAAAAAATATATTTCACAACCAAATGGGGTTTGTTCCAGGAAGAAACTGATTGATATATAAATATCAATGTAATTGACCATGTTAATAGACAAAAGATAAAAATTACAGAATCAAATCAAAAGACACACAATACTTTTGAAAAATGCAACATCTATTCGTGATTAAAAGCAAAAACACTTAGCAAATTGGCAACAGAAGAAAACTTCCTCCATCTTAAAAAGGGCAACGATGACAGACCTTCACCCAATGTCACGCTTAGAGGCAAGATAAAAATAAAACCAAGATAGGAGCAGTTACCTATCTTGAAGGAAACAAAGTTTGCACTTAGATTCCAGGCTTCTATCTACTAAACTATCTACAAAAACAGAAAGCCAGTGATTCTCAGAAGAATGTGATAGAATCTAGAGTAGCTCCAACAATGTTCTGCATGCAACCAAAAATCAGCAGTATTGCAAAGAAAAAGGGAAGTGTGATCCATGCCCAGGGAAAAATGCAGTCAAAAGAAAGTAACTCCAAGTAGGCCCCAATGTTGGATTTTAAAAATGGGCAAAAGACTTGAACAAACACTTCACAAAAGGAAACATAAAATTGGCCAGTATGCATGGGGAAAAGGTGCTGAATATCATTAGTCATTAAGGAAATGCAAATTAAGGGGTGCCTGGGTGACTCAGTGGGTTTAGCCTCTGCCCTCAGTTCAGGTCATGATCTCAAAGTCCTGGGATCAAGTCCCACTTCCGGCTCTCTGCTCAGCGGGGAGCCAGCTTCTCCCTCTCTCTCTGCCTGCCTCTCTGCCTACTTGTGATCTCACTCTCTCTGTCAAATAAATAAATACAATCTTAAAAAAATAAGGAAATGCAAATTAAAGTAAGATGAAATCAGAGAGGGAGACAAATCATAAGAGACTCTTAACTCTAGGAAACAAACTGAGAGTTTCTGGAGGGGAGAGGGTGGAGTAGGGTGGGGTAACTGAGTGATGGGCATTGAGGAGGGCACTGATGGAATGAGCACTGGGTTTTACAAGCAACTGATGAATCACTGAACTCTACCTCTGAAACTCATAATACATTACATGTTAACTACTTGGATTTAAATAAAATAAAATTTAAAAAATGAAATAAATTCACAGTGAGATATATCATATCTAGGAGAATGGCTAAAATTTAAAAAAGACTAAGATTATCCAGCACTGGCAAGCTATGAAGCCTCTCTCATATGTTGTTTGAAGAGTGTGAAATAGTGCAAACCCTTTGGAGAACTATGTGGCAATTGTGTATACAGTTAAACACACATTAATCCTAAGGCACACCAGTTCTACTCTCAGGTATTTACTTAAGAAAAATGAAAACATATGTCCACAAATAGACTATCACAAAAATGTTGAGAGTTGTTTTACTCATCATGGGCAAAAACGGGAAATGACCCAAATGCCTATCAAGAGGATGAAAAACAGCCTGGGTGGCTCAGTGGGTTAAAGCCTCTGCCTTCAACTTGGGTCATGATCCGAGGGTCCTGGGATCAAGCCCCGTATCGGGCTCTCTGCTCGGCGGGGACCCTGCTTCCTCCTCTCTCTCTGCCTACTTGTGATCTCTGTCTGTCAAATAAATAAATAAAATCATTAAAAAAAAGAGGATGAAAAACAAATTGTGGTACAGTCACACAATAAACTAGTACGCAGCACTAAAAGTTAAACTAATGATACTCTCAACAACATGGCTGAATCCCAACACCATTACGATGAGCAAAAGCAGTAAAACACAGCAAAGTAAATGTTGTAAGATTGCATTTATATGAAGTACCAGATTATGCACAACTATTGTCCAGGGGCAGGGACGGGGTGGGGGGGGTGTCTGGAAAAGGATGATGAGGAAATTCTGAGGTGTTGTGTTCTTCATATGGTTCTTCATAACTGCTGTGTTCTTCATATGGCCATATATGTTTATCAAACGTTATCAAAACGTAAGCTTAAGATCTGTGCATTTTACAGCAAATAAACTGTGCTTGATAAAATTAATTTTTAAAAAACTATACTATGTGGCTCTTATAAACCCACTATTTCCCTAATTAGACTTGCAAATAACTAGGTTGACATTTGAAAAAACAATTCACCTGGAAGTTTGGACCTCAGAAATTTTCCTTTCATAAAGTCTGCGTCTGTGCTGCCATGGGCACCTGAAAATGTCCCCCATTCCTTCCCCACCTTATTAGACTGACTCATTTGAATATAACCGTTCCGGCTTCTGCTTTCTTAGGGTCCTATTCTCACTTAAGGGGTGGGCGTAGAAATGTGAGTCCCTTGAGAATATTCTGCTTCCTTCATTAAGATATTTACCTCTTTAAAATAGATCTCCTGGATGGAGGACTTTAACTTGAAGGACAGCAAAAGTTTTAGGTTCCATTAACAGGAGAAATTGGGATTAGTGACTAAGCCACTCAGGTGCCCCTAAATCTCATTTCTAAAAAGAAACTCCTACCACTACTTGTGAAATCACCATGAACTTATGCATGGGTCATAAACTTTCAAAGAAAGCAAGGCTTTCCTAGAAATAATAAAGCTTGAAGCCACACCCTTAAAATTTGACCTTTATTTTAATTTTGACCTTTAAAAGGACCAGATTTATTACAAGACCCAAATACGCAACGTATGTGGTTATATCTTTCTTAGTTATTGTCTATTTCTCAACAATGTCCTTACTTATTACTGACATTTTGTGTGTTATAATCCTTTATTAATATTATGAGTCATCTACCATTGGTGCTGTAATGCAGGATGGTAAATAAGGAGAACAACCTACAGTTCTCTATCCTTAACTCCAAAGTATGCCATTTATTCACTGTATGAGTATGTTTCACATGTTGCATGACCTCTGACCTCAGTTTCCTCCTGACATTTCTACTGGATGCCCCTCATTCTAAGAATCGGCTAATAACTGTATAAGGCACCTAGAACAGGAGTCCTATGTTTCCATGCTCTCCTTATTTCATGACAGTACCTACAGAAGTGTTTCTTTATAGTGCTGGAGCCATCAAAAATACTTTTTAAAGATCCAGCTATATACTCTATGGCTAATTCACCCATGTATTCATTTATATAGTTTTAAACTTTGGCATCAAGACTTCTGATTTCAGCAAGCAATTCTCTAAGTAAAATGCACTGTTGTAAAAAAAAAGGAGCAAATCTTCAGGATCTAGAGCTAGGCAAAGAGATCTAAACTTTTCACGAAAAGTATGATTCATCATAGGAAAACATGATAAATTGAACATCCGCAAAATTAAAAACTTGTGCTCTGTGAAAGATCCTATTAAAGAGGCTAAAAAAGCCATCTCCAGGCTGAGAGAAAATATGTGAAGTATCTGGAAATCACATATGCGGGACTGGTGTCTAGAATAAGGAAAGAACTCTCAAGACTCAGCAGGAGAAAAACAAATCCACTGCACTCCTAGACATTCATCCCAGAGAAATGAAAACTTACACTGGTACAAAAACCTGTATAAGAAAGTTCATAGAAGGGTCGCCTGGGTGGCTCAGTGGGTTAAAGCCTCTGCCTTCGGCTTGGGTGGTGACCTCAGGGTCCTGGGATCAAGCCCTGCATCACATCACATCGGGCTCTCTGCTCAGTGGGGAGCCTGCTTCCTCCTCTCTCTCTGCCCTGCCCGCCTCTCCGCCTACTTGTGATCTCTGCCAAATGAATAAACAAAATCTTTTTTTAAAAAAAAGAAAGTTCACAGAAGCTTATTTGTAATAGCAAACATATGGAAATCACTCAGATGCCCTCCAATGGGTAAATGGTTAAACAAATTGTGTACTCCATACCATGGAACACTATTCCATGCAATAAATACATAGCAGCAGCAATAAAAAGGAACAAACCGATCCACACAACTTGAATGAATTGCCAGGGAATTATACTGAGTCGGGGGAAAAGCCAATCTCAAAATGTCTGATTCCACTTATATAACATTCTTGAAAAATAATTATTAAAGAAATGGAGATCAGTAGTTGTCAAGGTTCAGGACCAGGACTGGAGGGAGGGTCAGGGTGCTGGGGTGGTGGGAAGCAGGGTGGTGGTTGACTATTAAAGAGTAAGAAGGAAAAAAAAAAAAGTAAAAAAGGAGAGCCTCATGGTAATAGAACTACCTGTATCTCAACTATCAATACCTGGGTTCCATACTGCAGTACAGCTTTAAAAGATGTTATCATTAGGCAAAAGGGTGTAAAGGGCATACCAAATCTTTCTCTATTATTTCTATCAAAATGCACATGAATCTTCCATTATCTCATAATTAAAAGTTTAATTTTTAAAAAGGCACTAATGTCTACAAATCACTCACTCTTCTAAAACTCAGAGCGGAATCAGTTACCCCACTTGATTATGTTTCAGTGTGCTTTCTTGTATGAGAAATAAAAGAGCTAGAAAGAAGGAATTAGGTCTATTTTATCTATGCTGCAGGCATTAATGGTTTTAGCAATTACAAATTCCCATGGCACCAGATGTCAAAATGTCAATTGTGTCGTATTTAAAAGTAATCAAATTATTAGCTGTAACTGAGTTCCTGCTAACCTCAAGGAACAGAATTTGAATAGCAAGCAAAAATAACATATGGTAAAGTAAAAAAAAAAAAAAAAGAACAGGGAGGACATAAATAACCACTTCTAGAAAGATGGTAGAGAAAAAGTCACAGGCACCAATCCCTGTGCCCCGGTTTTCCAGTAAAAGGTTTAAATTCAATGAGATGATAAACAAGACATACTAATTATAAGGAAATTCTAAGTGACCAAAGAAGAAATGAGCCTAGAGTAATTCTTGAGTTATAGTGCTCAGAAATTTGTTGTTTTTGTTATTTTTATATTTTATTTATTTATTTGTCAGAGAGCACAGGAGCGAGCACAGGCAGACAGAGTGGCAGGCAGAGGCAGAGGGAGAAGCAGGCTCCCTGCTGAGCAAGGAGCCCGATGTGGGACTCCATCCCAGGACGCTGGGATCATGACCTGAGCTGAAGGCAGCCACTCAACCAACTGAGCCACCCAGGCGTCCCGTTGTTGTTGTTTTTTAATAGTCCCTATATACATGGCTAAAACATAATAGGAACAATTAGAAGGGCCAAAGTAGATCAAACAACAGGTACTATAAGAATGTGATAGATAGATAGATAGATAGATACAGCAGACACACAGACAGACTGATTATCAGATTTGTTTTTATTGATGAAAAACTGTCAGGAATATAAATAAGGTGTCCTTCAAGAAGCTAAGTTCTTTGGGATTCAAGTTAAAGAGAGCTGCCTACTCTTCCTACAAGAGTAATCAGGAAAGAAAAGCTTTGGAGAAGGTATTTTTAGGAGGTAACTGTCACAAATGATTTGCCAGAAGGAAGGAAATTCTGCATAAAAGTGAAGGATGATGCCATGACTTGGGACCTAGAGAAACCAGAGAAACATGTGTCAAAGTGGAGCAAGAAATAGAGTATGGAGTAGGAAAGAGATGGTAAGAAGTTCGTAATAAATGTCAGAAAGTGTTGAACATTGTCCATGATGTTTGCATGAGACAGAATCATGTGCTCCCACAGGGATAGAATCGGGCCTTGGAAGAGTTACCCATGGACCATCTGGACTGTTAGATGTGCTGAAGGTTAACTACTTCTCATGGTGACTGTGACCAAAGAGGGAACATACTGAAGTCATCTGGCACTGTTCAAACACACTTAACTTTAAGATGAAAGAATATCCTTCCATCATACTAGTAAAGTGAAAAACAAAACGAGTCCCAAATAAAGACCCTCAATAGAAAAGAGACAAGGAGGTATAATTTTTAACATGTCATATAGGATGATAGATAACAATGCTTAAATAATAAACATTATATAAGCAAATGAATGTTATATAATGACTATAAGCAGCCTAAATGGCCCATCAAGTCATACAATTTATGACTGGTTTAAAAAATAAATCTGTTTATTATTTGAGGCACCAAAGGTAGAAAGATACGGAAATGAAAACAGTAAAATGTTAGATAAAAACATACAAATTTAATTTGTTTTCATCTAGAAAAAAAATTAACTTAGAAAAGAAAAAGGTCATTATAATTGAGAAGTCATAATTAAACCTTAAAAAATGTTAATATATAAAAATAGGATAAATCAGAGTAACATACAGAAAGAACCATTTAAAATGAGAAGGGAAAATGGGAGGTTTTTAATCCAGTACTGTAGATCTACAATAGATTCAGTTATAAAAATTTTAAATAAAAGAAGAAAAAAATACTATGATTAAAAAGATTAAGGTTAAAGATAGTAGGAGAAAACTTGAGTATGGAGCTAGAACCTTAAAGGTTTTTTAAATGCTAATGTACAGGAGTGCTGGGACAAGACTGTAACAAACACTGGCCAAAAAGGGCTGAGAGAAATCAGAGCTCAAGGGAGGAGTCAGGAAGCCCAGAAAAGGAACACTGAAAATCATTATGATATTCATAAGAAGTGTTGAAGGCAGGAACAGTGCAACATATCACAAGAGGATGGTCGGCTAAGGCACGGAGACATTCCAGCTACGAGTTGCTTGAAGGAAAATGAATGACACGGGTATTATGAATGAACAGAATCCACAGACAGCACCACCTAGGAAAGTCAGCGGTCCCAGAAAGGCTGGGCTTACCACACCAAAAGAAACAGCATTTTGTGGGACACCTGAGGGATCATTCTCTCTTCCATCTGTCCTTCCCCACCTTGGCACTTAAGAGAAATTGTTTGAGAAGGGCTGTACTGTGGAGTGGCTGGCTCATCATTATCTCTTAGTCTGCACCACGATGAGGCAAGGAGTACCAATTCTGTATCCCACATATCTGTATTAAATCTTCTTAGGGAAGGTGTGTGGCTCACAGATAAAAACAGATCATGGTAGGCCACTAAGAAATTCGATAAAGGAAAAAGTAGGAATTTACATACTACTTTTTGAGATGGTCAGAAATTATGACCTGAAATTAATGAGTTAAGCTAAAACAAACAACAAAAATTAGAAATAACTGGAAAATAAAGTTTTCCTAAGAAAAGTCAGGTTAAAGAAGACATTAAGAATATAACAGCAGAGGATTATTTCTAGGAGAATCAGGCCTAATAGAAGACTCCACATAGAGTGAAAGGGGTGACTAACACGTCTGGATTTGCCTTCCAGCCCTTAGACCTATTGCTTCTCAGCTTCCTTGTCTACCAAGTGAGAAGAGAGCCTCCCTCCTACAGTTGTTCTGCAGAATTGCTAATTAATTAATGTAAATAACTCAAGCGGTGCCTGAATCTTCCCTAATGCAATAGAACATTGGATACTTTCCCAGATCCCTAAAAGCAATACTCAGAGGCAAATTCATGACTTAGGAGAATTATTCTTAAGGGAAAGAGAGAATTAAAAAAAAAAAAAAAGCCAAACAACTGAAGTAGGTATTGGAAATGATTACACATGTACTATCTAAATAGGTGTTCAATAAATAGTTATAATAAGTAGTCAACTGAAAACGTTAACTATGATACTATCACTTTCATTAGTGCTCTGAAAAATGAAATACCTAGGTACAAATCTAACAAAATATGTATAAGATCTACATAAAGAAAATTACACAACTCTGATGAATGAAATCAAAGAAGAACCAAATAAATGGAGGAATATTCCATGTTAACGGAAAGACCTAACAATGTCAAGATGTCACTTCTTCCCAACTTAACCCATAGATGCAATGCAGACCCAATCAAAGTCAGAAAATGTTATCTTTTGCACAGCAACAACTGCATTCTAGAGTTTATGTAGAGAAGCAAAAACTCAGGGAGCTGACACAATTCTGAAGAAGAACAAAGCTGTGGGACTGACACTGTCCAACTTCAAGGCTCACTATAAAGCTAAAGTGTAGTACTGGACAGAGAACAGACAAATAGATCAAAGGAACAGAATAGAGACCCAGAAATAAACCCTCACGAATACAGTCAAGTGATCTTTGGCAAAGGAGCAAAAACAAAACAATGGAGCAAACGTAGTTTTTTCAACAAATGGTTCTGGAACAACTTGACATCCACATTCATAAAAATGAATATACACACAGGCCTTGAACCCTTCACAAAAATTAACTCAAAATTGATCAGACTTAAATTTAAAACACAAAACTGTAAAACAGCTAGAAGATAACATGGCGGTGGGGGGGACCTATATGACTGGATTTGGTGATGACTTTTAAGATGTAATACCAAATACATGTACCATGAAAAAAACAACAACTTAAACTGAAGTTCATTAAAATTAAAAATTTCCCTGTGAAGAGAATGAGAAGATAAACCACACATGGGGAGAAAAAAATTGTGCAAGATACATCTGCTAAAGGACTGCTACCTAAAATGTATTTAAAAATACTCTTGAAACTCAAAAATAAGAAAACAAAAAGTACTGCCAAGATCTTAGCAGATACCGCACCAAAGATTATGTACAGATGGCAAATAATCATATGAAAAGAAGTGATCACATCAAATGTCATCAGGGAAATGCAATCTAAATAATGAGATACCACTACACACCTACTAGAACGGCCAAAGTCTGGAACACCGGTGATACTAAATGCTGACAAGGATCTGGAGCAGCAGGAACTCTCACTCACTGAAGGATCTGGAGCAGCAGGAACTCTCACTCACTGATGGTGGGAATGCACAATGGTACAGCCACTTTGGGAGACAGCTTGGCAGTATCTTACAAAACTAAACAAACTCTTACCATACAGTCCAACAATCACACTATTTGAGGTTGAAAATTTATGCCTAAAACCTATAAACACGAATGTTTATAGCAGCTTTGTTCATAACTGTCAAAACTTGTAAGCAACCAAAGTATCCTTCAGTAGTTGGATCACCAGTGGTGTATCCAGACAGTGGAATGTTACTCAGTGCTAGAAAGAAAGAAAGGGGGAGGCGGGAAGGAAGGAGGGAGGGAGGGAGGGAGAGACGGAGGGAGGACGGAAGGGAGGAAGGAGCCACAAAGCTATAAAAAGACATGGAAGAAACTTAAATGTGTATTGCTTAGTGAAACAAGCCAATCTGAAAAGGCTTGATACCATATGATTCCAATTCTATGACATTTTGGAAAAGGCAAACATACAGAGAAAAAAAAGAAGATCAGGGGTTGACTGATGGGGTGGAAAGGTGGAGAAAAGGATAAACAGGTGGAGAACAGAAACGTATTAGGCAATAAAAACACTCAGCATATCAAAATGATGAGCACGTGCCATTATACATTTATCCATACCCATAAAACGTGCAACACAAGAACTAACATTAACGTGAACTACGGACTTTGGCTGATCACAATGTGTCGATACATCAGTTCATCAGTTCTAACAAATGTAGCACTGCGGTGGGGAATGTTGATAACAGAGAAGGCTATGCATGTTGTGGGGACAGGGAATATATGTGAATCCCTGTACCTACCCCTTAATTTTGCTGTGAATCTAAAACTGCTCTAAAAATTGAAGTCTTAATAATAATAAAAATGCAATCAAATAGTAAAACCTTAACACTGTAGTACCTCCTAATCCACTGGATCATAATTCTCTTCATTCATTTGCATATTGACTGAACACGGTCCTTAGAATACAGCAGTGAATAAAACAGACAAAAATCCCTGTCTTTTTTTTTTTAAAGATTTTATTTATTTATTTGACAGAGAGAGAGATCACAAGTAGGCAGAGAGGCAGGCAGAGAGAGAGGGGGAAGCAGGCTCCCCGCTGAGCAGAGAGCCCGATGCGGGGCTCGATCCCAGGACCCTGAGATCATGACCTGAGCCGAAGGCAGTGGCTTTAACCCACTGAGCCACCCAGGTGCCCCCAAAATCCCTGCCTTTAAGCCATTTGTTTTCTAGTGGAAAGGCAAACAATAAACTAAATAAATAAGTAAATTGTAGACCACAATCTTAGAAGGTGATGAGAAATTTTGAGAAGGTTAATGCAGGAAAGAGAAATAGGCCATGCGAGATGCATGGTGTCACCACTTCAGATAGGACAGTCAGAGAAGGCCCCACACAGCTGATGATATTCGAGCAGAGAATTGAAGGAGGAAAAGAAGCAGGCCCCACAACATCCAGTGGAAGAATATTTCAGGCAGAGGACAGAGAAAGTGCAAAGTCCCTTAGGAAGGCACAAGCCCAATGTGTCCTGAAACACGGAGACCACTGTCCTGGAGCAGAGTCAGTAACACAGAGAGGTAGGGTCCAGCAGTTCCATGAGGACAGGAACTGTGTCTTTCATCTTATTTCCAGTGATTAGCATGAGGCTTAACATTGCAGGAATCACTATATAAATGTTCTTGCCTAAATTACCAATAAATACATCGATAAGTGAATTACTGAATGTTGTGAGTTGAATTATGCCCCCCGCAATTCCATATGTCGAAGTCCTAACTGCCTGTACGCAGAATATGACCTACTTGAAAATAGGGTCATTTCAGATGTAGTTAGTTAAGATGAGGTCATTTGGAGCAGAATGGGCTCATAATCCAATAGGACTCTTGTTTTTATAAAAAGCGACAATTTGGACACTCAGATACATACACAGGCTGCGTGAATATGAAGGCAGAAATGGGGGTGAGGATTCTCCCAGTCAAGCCAACAATCGCCAGCAAGCCAGCAGAAGCTAGGAGAGGGGCATAAAACATGCTTCTCAGAAGGAACCAACCTGCCAACATCCTGATCTCAGACTCACAGCCTCGAGAACTGGGAGACAGTACACTTCTGTTGTCTAAGCCACCCGCCTGGAGGCACTTTGTTCTAGCAGCTCTAGTCGAAAATACTGAATCAATGTTTTCTTCTGACAGAGCCCATACACAATGCTAAGGAAAACAAAAGAGATCTGTTTTTCAAATGGTCAAAGGACTAAAAATTCATGAGGAAAACAGAATTCGTAAAAAAACACACAGAAAAAGTCCAAAAGTCACTCTGCCTATTGGATTGAACATAGACTATATTTAGGGCAACAGTTAGTGTAGAAAAAAATTTTTTTTAAATTGTGATTTCCGGTCACTAGAAAAAATAATGATGATACTGTGTAATGACTATGGTTCTTTGAGAATGTAAGCATTTCCTTCTGTGTCAGTGGAATCCTTTTGAATTCTTTTGAAAGAACTTTGGCAGTAGGCATTAAGAGCCACAAAACTGTGCATTACCTTTGGCTCTGTAATTTAGATTCTGGGAATCTGTCCTAAAGAAATGAAAACATGGTAATATCTTTACATAGAGATACTCATTGCTATGCTATTCAAAACACTATAAAACTTAAAAATGGGGGGCACCTGGGTGACTCAGTAAATTAAGCTTCTGTCTTTGGCTCAGGTCATGATTTCAGGGTCCTGGGATCCAGCCCAGGCATCAGGCTCCCTGCTGAGCAGAGAGCTTGCTTCCCCCTCTCTGTCTGCCCTTCCCGTCCCCCCCTAATTTGTGCTCTCTCTCAAATAGATAAATAAAATCTTAAAAAAAAAAAATTAAAACTGGAAGAAGACCTAAGGGCTAACTATTAAGAAAAGGGTTAAACAAATTATGGTACATTCACTGACAAGAATATCATGGACATTTGAAAAATTAATGTGAAGACTCTATAGCACCTTAAAATGCAGAGAAGTAAAAAATCAGAATATATGCACTGATTACTTTTATACAGAAGACATATGCATATGAAAACTTGGAAAACATTTTTATATTTTTGTATTTGTTGTATATATGTATCACTTGGCAAATGTTTTTAATAATATTCAAGATTAGCAGCCTAAGACAAATATGATTAAGTGCCAAAAATACTTAAGAGAATTTCTGAGAAGAAAATCACATTTAGCTGTAGTGGTTAAGGGGACATGTAATGTAGCAGTGGGTTTATTTAGAGATATACCGATACATATATATAGATAGGGAGAAAGGAAGGGAGAGAGAATTCCTGAAAGACTGATATGGAACAAAGGAAGAAAGATGATACACATCAAAAATGTGGACAGTGACTATGTCTGGATGTTCAGATGAGAGGAAATCTTTCTTCACATTTTTCAGTGTTGTCTGAAACATTCTTTTTTAAGATTTTTATTTTATTTATTTGACAGACAGAGATCACAAGTAGGCAGAGAGGCAGGCAGAGAGAGAGAGGAGAAAGCAAGCGCCCCACTGAACAGAGAGCCCAATTCGGGGCTCGATCCCAGGACCCTGAGATCATGACCTGAGCTGAAGGCAGAGGCTTTAACCCACTGAGCCACCCAGGTGCCCCTGTCTGAAACATTTTATAGTAAGCCTTTATTAGTTTCCACAATCAGAAAAAAAGTAAACATTCTGTCCATTTTGGAAAAAAAAAAACATAACCAAAGCAAAGCCAGATGGCAGCTTTAATTCTCTCAGAACCATACCTACAGTCAGCTTCTCCCCCTATAGCTGTACCTGTACCTGTACCTGCTGACTCAGACCATGGAACTTGTCCCTAACACCATCATTTCTCCCATCCAAGTACTAACCAGGCCCGACCCTGCTTAGCTTCCAAGATCAGACGAGATCGGGCACGTTCAGGGTGGTATGGCCGTAGACTAACACCATCATTTCTTAAGGAAGAAGTAATATCTACAGACGAATAAAAGAGAAAACTCAAAATTCATGATGACAGACATAATAAACTTGTTTAATGAAAGAAATCATTAATAGGCATGAGGTTTATTGGTGAATATACCTAATCTACTCAGCATTATTATTGTGTTCCATGTTTAAGCATATTACATTGTTAATTAATATTGGTTAATATTAGAAATCCTGTTAATTACAACTTAAATTCCAAGTAGCATTATAGCAAACATATATTCATTTATACTTAATGTCTTTGTTTAATTTGTTAGGGGAGGGGGAAACATATTTGAGGTGCAGAGGGTAACTTTCAACACAGAACTGACTCATAATTTTTTGTGTTTAGAATTATTTTTAGATGTACATATATTGCATTGAATTCATTAAGAAAAATTCTTCATTAAAGATATAAATAAGACAAAAATAAAATCATTGTCCAGGATTTTTGAAATGCCTAGGACTCAAATCTAGATATATATCCATTAATAATACAGACTTTTGTTGATGTCTTTAGAGGTACAAGAGACTACTTTGGTTCAACTCCCAGATTTTCCCTTCTTATACTTAATATCCTTGAGCAAGAAAGACTGTGTTCTCAAGGCCATGCAATGGAACACGGACTACCACTTACTAATAAGAATAAGTCTGAAATGCCTAACACAGATGAGGTATCAGCACTAGCTAATTAAAGCCTACTTTTCAATTCCAAGGTATAAGTGAAAATACTAAAAAAGTCCTGTGTCAGAAATAGAAGAAGCCAAGGAGGGACTGATGAGGAATGGAGTCAGAAAGAAAGGTAATAGTGGAAACAGGGGATCCCTCTCAATGAGATAGGAAGCTGCTGAAGAATTTTGAGCAGAGAAGTAATTTTAGTATTTGTCATTTAAAAAGGGTCACTCTGCCTGTTGGGCTGAACACAAACCACATTTAGGGCAACAGTCACAAGCTACAGAAATGATCCCTGAAAGTATAGTCTTTTAGGGAAACAGTCAAATCAGAAAGGCCAGTTAGAAGAGTATCCCACAAAGCCAGATTGAAAGATTAAGGTGGGTTGGACTACATGGTAGCCAAACCTGTCAGAGATGGTGGACTTGTAGATATATGTCCCAAGTAGAGGCAAATGATGTGCTGATTGGCCAGAAGTGAAGTATGAAGAAAAAAATGGGAGTCAGGGTGAGTACAAGATATTTGGCCTAAGCAAATAGAGGCCTAGTTGCTATGGGCAGAGCAGGGGAAGGCTTTACGCGGTAGCTTCAGGAGCTCAGTCTTAGAAGAGTTAGAAATACTTGGAATTTGGAGAGTTCCATGTACATACAGAGATGTCAAGTAGATCACTGAACACATGTGTCTCAAATTGAAGGAGATGACCAAGAAAGTGAGGGCAGACAGGGAAGAGGAGAAAAGTTAAAGGACTGGGCACTCTGACATTAGTGGTCAGGGAGAAGGAACCAAGCAAAAATGTCTCAGCTGGAGGTATAAGAGGAAACCAGATGAGTGGCTGCCCTGGAGATCGATTAAAGGAAGTTTCTTAAGGCTGGTAGAGTTATCATGTATGTCAAATAGTGTTAATAAAATAATTAAAAAGAAGACTAAGAACTGACCAATGGATTTTACAATGTGGAGTTTTCTTGGCGACCTTTGATCACCAAGGTCAAAGCAGCAGGTTTCCCAGAGTGGTAAGAGTAAAAGTCTAATTGCAAGCGGCTCAAGAGATAATCATCCAGGGGCACGTGGGTGGCTCAGTGGGATAAGCCTCTGCCTTCAGCTCAGGTCATGATCTCAGGGTCCTAGGATCTAGCCCCACATCAGGCTCTCTGTTCAGCAGGGAGCCGGCTTCCCCCTCTCTCTCTGCCTGCCTCTCTGCCTACTTGTGATCTCTCTCTCTCTCTCTCTCTCTGTCAAAGAAATAAATAAATAAGAGATAATCAGCCAGCAAAATTCAGATTGTGGGGAACTCTACAGGCAAAGGAAATAAATTTCAAGGAACTAAACATAGAGGAGGGATCCATGTTAAAAGAGATTTTTTTTTTTTTAAAGATTTTTATTTAGTTATTTGACAGACAGAGATCACAAGTAGGCAGAGAGGCAGGCAGAGAGAGAGAGAGGAGGAAGCAGGCTCCCGGCTGAGCAGAGAGCCAGGCGTCCCATTAAGAGATTTAAATGAGACAAATTAACCAACTGTAATGTATGGAAATCATTTGCATTCACAAACAAACCATAAAATAAATCAAAAAAATCTACATTTGAACAAAGTATCAAAAAAGGTTTATAAAAGGTTTTATAAACCTATAAACTATGGGAAGTTTCTCAGTGACTGAATATTTGATGATATTAGGAATTTTAAAAAAATTTTTAGGAGTGATCATTATAATTATGTTTCAGAGTACTTCAGTTTGGGGCACCTGGGTGGCTCAGTGGGTTAAAGCCTCTGCCTTCCACTCAGGTCATGATCCCAGGGTCCTGGGATGGAGCTCCACCTCGGGCTCTCTGCTCAGCGGGGAGCCTGCCTGCTTCTCGGCCTACTTGTGCTCTCTATCAAATAAATAAATAAAATTTTTTAAAAAAAGAGTACTTCAGTTTGCTTACAGATGCCTACAAAAAGAGTTTACAGCAAGAATGATAGGATGTCTAGGATTTGCTTCAAAACAACCCAGTGGTGCAGTGGGAGTAAGGGGTGGAAGAAGGAATATGAGGATGAGACAAGGTCCTTTGTAATAGTCGGTAACTGTTAAAGCTGAGTGAGGAGAC
>RCUC01167032.1:0-52475 GCA_003697995.1 Taxidea taxus jeffersonii
TAATAATGTTCTGTTTCTTGTGTGCAGCTAATTCAGTTGACCATGAGATTTAAAATGCTGGGCTTGGGTGGTTTTCTAGTAGAAATAAAAGTTATAAGAAGGAGCTAACTTTTACTGAACATGTACAAAGCACCAATCTTGCTTAAACCTATAAACTAGATCTTATTCTTATGCCCAGATTATGTGGGAAGAATCTGAAGCACAGAAAGGTTAAGTAATTTTGGTCAAGATCTCATAGCTAGTAAGTGGTAGATCTCAAAAACAGCTAATCATGCTTAGTTCAATTGTGTGTGTGTGTGATTTTTATATAGTAACAATTTCTCTAACTGAGCTAGCCTACATATTTTTCACATTTGCTTGTTAAAGCGGTGTTGTTGTTTTGTAAACTGTGGTAACAAGGCCAGTCAAGTGACTTCAGGACTTTATTATAAATTTTTGGTCAAAAATTGTGGATCTCCCTTAAAATCATGGTAGATATTAAGTCCATGTCCCTAATATTATAAACCCTGTATTATCTGAAGAATTAAAATTCAGAAAGTTATTTAAAAGTTTAACTTAAAAAGAAGCTCCTCATTTAGCCACATTTAGTCATAATTTTCCATGGGAATATAAAGAATAGATTGGTTATGAGTATGGGATTTGGAGTCAGACCTGCTTTGAATCCCCATTTGGAAATTTACTAGCTGTGTGATTTTAGGCAAATTGTATAATCTTTCTAATCCTGTTCCTTAAACTGTAATAAGATGGGTTAAACTGTAATTCTGATAGGTTAGTTTGTAGATTAAATGAAATACTTTTTTTAGAGGATTTAGCAGGGTATCAGTGCTCAGTAAGTGTTTTGTTATTCTCATTTTTTATATTGTCATTGTTATTTTTGAAAAGTAATTCCTCTGTATTTGTTAGTAGATTTATCAAAATAATGATTGGAATTTATAACATTTCTATAATGTTTGACAATTTTTATGACCTTTTCTTAATTAACCCATAATAAGTTGCAGTAGATAACTTTGGTTTTTATAATTCTTTTTGAGATAAAATAAATTTGAGATTTGATATTTTATGGTAAATAGTAATGCCTCATTAATGAAATACTGTTTTTTCTCCTTGAGGCTGGTACTAAGAAAAGGGTGGGGTGGAGGGGATATCAGTTGAAAATAAAATTTAAATATAATGCAAAAAAACATCATCACTTTAGAGAGCAGAGAATTACAAGCTCAGTATAATGTAAATGTTTTTCTTCTATTCCTCTTAGCCAAGTTCTAAAGTAGCGATAAAATGAAACAAGGAATAGGATTATAAACCTTGTTCCCCAATTAGTGTTCATTTTATTAAGGACTGTAAATAATGCTGCAGAAGACCAAATGAGATTCTTCATAAATAGGAACTTGTCAGAGTTGCTGACCATGGAAAGGTGGTTATTTTATTTCTAAGCCCTCTGACCAATCCCCGAAGTCACCTTTTTCTGCCTGTTTCTTCTGTCTAAAGAAAACTCTTCTGTATTGACTCTGCTTTTAAACAGTTTGAACTGAAATACATTTCTATCACATTAGGTAAGCTTGCTTTGTTCATGGATTTGTTCTGAGAGAGATGGGCAGATAGCCATGTACCCCAGCTGCTTACCAGGACTTTTTGACTGAGAACTCCATCTTCCCAAGTTGTTTTGTTAGTTCACTAGCCACAGATTAAATGTTATTGGCTGACCAGTTGGTTAAACCCCAGGGCAGGTGTTAGAATGTGTATTACAGATTTATTCTGGAAAGCTTCTTAAATCTTTCCACCTGTATCCTACTGAGTGTGAAGCATATTAGATAGGCAGGAAAGCTGAGAAGTTATTCCCATGCTGATGAAAATATTTTAAAAATAACATCTTTCACTTTTGCTCCAAGAATACTCAATATTTATTAAAGACACTATGAGGATTATTTTTTTTCTTTTTAAATGACGGATCAAAAGGTTTTTTAAGAGTTGGCTTTTCAAAACCCCAAACCAAGGAAGAAATACTAAATATTAACATTCATTCAAAATTCAGAAGAAAGGAAGTTTTCCCGCGTTACTGGTAAAGAGTAAAAAAAAATTCCACTAGTGTTTATCTGTGTTTTCTTTTTCCATAGACCAGCATCTTTCTTGGTTTACCTAATGTTCTATTTTCCTATACTTATCTTCACTTGTATTTCAAGTATTTAAAAATGTCTTTTTATTTTTGTTACTGTTGTCCTCCTACTGTCGATTTTTAAATCACTCTTCTAAGTTTACGCCACTTCTGTCTGCATTTTTCTCTGCTTCCTTTAAGTCACTGTTTGTTTCCCATTTTGAGTGTTCTTTCATCCTTTTCCTCCTTGATTTTCTTCTCTTGTTTAGCCTCTTCTGCTTCTCAGTCACCTTTGTCCTATGCTGCCCTACTATGCTGGACATGAAGAATCCCAGTGGCTTCACTTTCTTGGAGATTTGGTTTTTTTAAAACACATTTTCATCTCTGGCCTCACTCATGTTTTGTCTGTCTGTCTCTTCATATGAATTACTGTCATTTCTACTATCTAATTCATGTTGAAAAAGACTCATAGTACTTTCTTTCATATGTAGTGATACTTTAACCCTTTAACTTCTTAATTCCTAAAGAAGTTTTAATATTTGTGTAATGAGAACCCTAAGTTACTTGTAATCAGTGATGGAGAAAAATTCTAAAATTAAAAATTTATATGGTTTTCACCTAAATATTACATTTTGATAGTTAGGATACTATCAAAATGAAAGAATCATCCAATTGATATTTTAAAATATATTCTAGAAATCATATGAAAATGTCAAAAGTTTAAACAAAATTGCCATTTGCACTTTAAACAGTATCAAAAGTGAACACAGAATCACAGAAAAAAAAAGAGTTGTAATATTTGGGGTTGATAATGTCATTATTCTCTATATGGTGAGTTTTAATTAATTCATTTGAAGGAAAACTAAAATCTTATTATTAGCTATATTTTCTTAAAATCATAATAAGTACCAAATGTTTAATGTAGTTACCCAGATTCTGCAAAAATTATTTTGATCTTTATTTTTCATTAACAGCAAAAGTACCTATAACAGTATCTGTCATCTTTAGGCTTCCAAAGTTTCTAGACTATGAACTGGGAAGCAGGCTCCAGTTTGATAAATAAGTTCAATATCTTCTCTTTAGTTAATTATATGTAAAATGGAATGGAAGAAACCAAGTTATGTGCAGATCTAGAAAATCCAAAGTTATCTACCAGAAGTTCTAAGACTTCAGTATTGTGGCCAGATACAAAATAAATACACACAGATCAGTATCAGTTAATTAATTAATTAGTGCTCTAAAATAATCACTTAGAAAATCACTTAAGATTTTATTTATTTATTTGAGAAAGAGAGAGAGCATAAGTAGTTAGAGGCAGAGGGAAAGAGAAGCAGACTCACCACTAAACAGGGAGCTGGATTGGGGCTGGATCTCAGGACCCTGAGATCATGACCTGAGCCAAAGGAAAACACTAAACCAACTGAGCCACCCAGGCGTCCAGAAAAAAAAAATTTTTTAATTAAGAAAACGCAACCTGTTTTATGGCTAAATGGGTATACTATGTTTCTTGAATGCTTAATTTTTAACAAAAAACAAATTATCTCAAAATTATTTCATAAACCTAATATAATCCAAATAAAAATACAGTTAAAGGATGGAGAAAAATATGTAAGTAAAAATAGCCAAGGAATTTTTTAAGAAAGAGTAGGAAAGCATAACTTCTCACTCCTTAGGTATGGGCTATGCATAATAACCTCCCTCCAAAAAGTACAAGATGGAAAGCTGGGGTGGGGCTGGGGAGGGCAGAGAATAACTTTAGAGTGGAGAAAACTGACAAGCACTCAGTGAGGTGATCAAGGTCAACATCAGTATCATAAATCATGTTGGTAGTATTTGCTTTTGATGTAATATAATGAAAATTGCACTTTACATTGTGGTCTTCCTCCCAGTAGCCCATAAGCCCACTGTGATCATGAGAAAAACATCAGATAATTTCCATCAGTGTAGGCATCCCACAAAATACCCAACCAATACTCCTATAAACTGTCAAAGGGATCAAAACAAGGAAATTCTGAGAAACCATAGCCAAGAATAGCCTAAGGAGACATGACAATGAATGTGATATCCTGATTGGGATACTGGAATAGAAAAAGGGACATCAGGTAAAAGCCAAGTGTATTACTCTCCTACGGCTACCGTAACAAAATTCTACAGACTAGGTGGCTTAAACAATAGAAATTTATTTTTTCACAGTTTTGGAGGCTAGAAGTCGAAGATGAAAGTGTCAGCAGGGTTGATTTCTAATGAGACCTCTTTCCTTGGCTTGCAGATAGCTGCCTTCTTGTTCATTTATCACATGACCTTTTCTATGTGTGCATGTGCTCTTTGTGGTTCTTAAAAGAAGGTATGGCCTCATGTAATCTTTTTTTAATTGAGGTATAATTAATATATAATATTAGTTTCAGATGTGCGACATAATTATTCAACATTTGTCTTGCAGAATGACATTTTATCTTAATTACCTCTATAAAGGCCATATCTCCAAAGACAGTCATATTGGGAGTTAGGTCTTCAACTTATGAATTTGGGGGAACACAGTTTAGTCTATAACACTAAGGAATTATAAATAAGATATGGATTTAATAACAAGATATCGATATTGGCTCATTAAGTATAACAAATGTACCATACTAACATGAGATGGTAATAATAGAGAAAATTGTTTTGGGGGTATAAGGGAACTCTCTGTACTAACTGCTCAATTTTTCTGTAAATCTAAACCTCTTAAAAAAACAGAATCTATTTTAAAAAATAAACAAATTTTGAGAATTGTTTAGGAGTAAGAAAGTAATGTTCTTTCCCAGTCAGATGCCAAAATTATGAAAAGAGAACTGTAAAAGTGGTGTTGAAAATTTAGGTGGATAATTTACATGGTATTAATGTGAAGAAAGACTTAAGTAGGACTTTAAAGACAGAGACCACAAAGGAAGAGGCTGCTCACAATGACTATATAAAAAATTGTAAAGTTCTATATCAGAGGTTGGAAAGAAGGAAAGAGGGGTGGAGGGAAGAAGAAAGGAAATAGGTAAGTAAATAGTAAGGAAATAGGTAAGTAAAACTCAACAGAAAAAAACAAAATTAAAGGACAAATGATAAGCTAGAAAAGGCATTTTCAATATATGTGATGAATATAGGTTTATATTCTTTTTTTTAAAGATTATTTATTTATTTATTTATTTGTTAGAGAGAGAGAGAGCACAGGCAGACAGAGTGGCAGGCAGAGGCAGAGGGAGAAGCAGGTTCCCTGCCAAGCAAGGAGCCCAATGTGGGACTCGATCCAAGGACGCTGGGATCATGACCTGAGCCGAAGGCAGCTGCTTAACCAACCAAGCCACTCAGGCGTCCCGGTTTATATTCTTAATATAGTAAAATTTCTCACAAATCCAAATGGAAAAGCTGAATATCACTTTTTTTTTCAATGGGCGAAGGATATACATGTGTATCACAAAAGAAGAAACACAGATAGCCAAAAACATGGGAGAAGAGGGAAAACAAAAGCTATTAAGGAAAATAAGGCACTTTGCCAATGAGGTTGTAAATTATAAATCCTCTCTGGAGTGAAGTTAGACCATTCATATGAAATACCGTAAAAATGTACAAATCACTGTCCTAAGAATTCTACTTCTGGGAATGTATCCTCAACATTAGTAAAGAGTCTCTATTACAAATGATAGAAATATCCTAAACAAATATGGGGACTCTACAGCATGGGAAGCTTAAGAAGTAAAGCTAGGGCATGAGTAGACCAGAGAATTCAATCAGTATTCTCTTTTTTCTGTCTCCTGGCTCCATTTTCCTCTCAGTTGGCCTCATCCGTAGGCCAGGCTTCCCCTAGGGGGTGCCAAAGATGGCCGTCAGAAGCTGTAGGATTATATTATTATCAACCTAATGGTTCCAGGAAAAGTTCTGGAACCAATTCTGTTTGGCCTTTTCAAATTCAAATGCCCATGCCCTGATGTAATTACTGGTTATTCTGGGCAGGCCTATTACATGAGTCCCCTTCCTGGGACAAGGACAGCAGATGTCATCCCACTCCAACAACATGGACTGAGAGTGGAGAGGGTCATTTCTGAAAGAAAAGGCATTATGCTACCAAAAGAAAGAATATTGAACCAGCCTTTCCTCCACAAAATTTCTACAAGTAAGAAAATCCAAATTTCTCTTATTCACATAGCCATTATTAGCAGCATTTTGTTTAGAAAGGTGAAAATCTGAACAAGTCTAAGAATCCTACAACACAGAGTTGATTATAAATTATCTATAGTATCAACTATTAGACAAATTTTTTTTTTTAAGATTTTATTTATTTGAGAGAAAGACAGTACGAGCAGTGAGCAGGAGCAAAGGGAGAGGGAAAATCATACTCTGCACTGAGCAGGGAGCCTAACCCAGGGCTAGATCCCAGGATCCTGAGATTATGGCCTAGGCGGAAGGCAGACCAATTAACCAATTGAGCCACTCAGGCACCCCTAAATATTGGAAAGCTAATTAAATGATATAGAAGTATAGTTATCCGGGTCCCTGGGTGGCTCAGTAGGTTAAGTGTCTGCCTTTGGCTTGGGTTGTGATCCCAGAGTCAGAGGATTGAGCCCCATGTCTGGCTCCTTCTTCAGCAGGGAGTCTGCTTCTCCATCTCTCTCTACCCCTCCCCACCACTCGTGCACACACACGCTCTCTCTCAAATAAATAAATAAAATCTTAAAAAAAAAAAGAAAAAAGTAGAGTTATCCATGTAAAAATAATCATGGTATAGTTGGGTATGAAATGCAAATTATAAAATTTATGCATTATGATCCTTTCATACACACACACACACACAAATATCCATATATACACATATTACCTACAATACATACATGCATATATATATATATATTCATAGAGATGCACAGGAAAAGTACAGGAAGTGGTGTACCTATATAAATTTACAGTAATTATTGATGAGCTATGGAATTACAGATGATTTTTGTTTATTTTTTATTTTTACTTTTTTTTTTTTTTTAAGATTTTATTTATTTAGTGGGAGAGGGAGAAGCAGGCCTCCCACTAAGCAGGGAGCCTGATGCGGGGCTCAATCCCAGGACCCTGGGATCATGACCTGAGCTAAAGGCAGTTGCTTAACCAACTGAGCCACCAAGATACCCAAGACTGGATATATTTTAAAATATACATACATGCCTCCAAAATAAGTAAGATCAAATAAGTTATGTGTGTATGATGGTGTATACACAAAAAACATTTGAAAAAGTCTATGCAGTGTAATAGAATATTATGAAATGATAACTTTATACAAGCACAGTTTATGTGTAGCACATATATACAAAATACAAAATAAACTGAAATAATAAGTGTTGGACTTGGTGGAGACATGATGTTTGAATCTCATTCTAATTATGTCACATAACTAGGGTGCATATCACAATCTCCTCTTCACAGATGAAGAAACTGGCCTGAAAAGCAATGTGACTTTCCTACAGTAACATTTAGGGACTGAACTATAACTCAAACCCAGGTCTTCCAACTGCAGTGCACAAAAGTTTGCGTAGAAAGTGTCAGAGAACTCAAAAGAAAGAAGAGATACTGAAAGCCAGGACAGTCAAAAGATTTTTAGAAGGGAATGGGAATTACACTTGGGCTTTGAAAGGACAGGGGACACAGACCAGTGGGAAGGGGGCAGTAGGACATTCCAGAGAAGTGACGTGGAAAGAGTATGCTGTAGGCCATCTATGATACAGACCTGGGTGTGGTCCTTTCAAAGAATCAAATGTAGGCAAAACTTGAACAATGTTTTGTCTTGCTGAAATTTATCTTTAAAAACAAAAAGGGCTATTTTTGCTTTTCAAATGCAAATCTCCTTTCCAGTCCTCCCCCTCAAAAGAAACCTTCAACCAGATCATTTAAGTTTCTTATCTGTAGTCCTATAGAATAATAAACTTAAATAATAACTAGGAATTACTTAGTTGGGTTTCTTAGGAATTCTAATTTAACAGAGAAATGAGAAGCTGTCAACACAGTATACTAAAGACAAATTATGAGGATGACAGTTTCACAAAGAATGGCAAGGTCTTTTAACCCAAGTCAAGAGAGGCTATCTGAGGACAATATATGTGTTTTGCCCCCACCTCAGATCTCAAAGACAAAGAGTACAAAAGACATGTCAATCCATAGGCAATTTAAGTGGCCATTTAAGGAAGATAAGTGTTGGAATTTCGTAACATAAAATTAGTAGGGTGGGAATACTTTGTTTTAGCTTTTTGAAATATTAACCTTTTCTCTGGTATTATGGAGCTTGAGAGTTACTGACCTAGAAAACACAAGGGTTTATAAACATAATAGCTAAATAATTCAGAATTATATATATTAATATTATCAAGGAGAATGATAAAAAAAAATTCAGAATTCTAGCCAAAGGTTTTAGAAGTAACCTGAAGTGACTGGTTACCCAGAAACATTTATTAATTCATCAAAAATTTATTGAGAGTGTTCTTCTTGCCAAGCATTGGTGACTGGTGCTGCTGCAAAGGCAAGCAAAACAGAGTCAACTGCAGTCTAGTGAGGGAGCCTAAACTAGAGAAATGTACAGAAGAGGGTCTAACCCCACTGGAAAAAGAGGACCGGCCAGGAGAGGAATCAGGGACTGGTTCCCAAAAGGGATGACACCTCAGCCAATGTAAGGGAGAGAAGTGTATCACCATAGAGAGGCAGGAAGCAGGCAAGAAAGAGCAGGTTTTGTTCAGGAAACTGCAAGTAATTCGGGATGTCTGGGGTATAAATGGGATCAGAGAAGGTGATACAGGAACTTGGAATCAAAAACCAAATTACAGGGGCGCCTGGGTGGCTCAGTGGGTTAAAGCTTCTGCCTTCCGCTCAGGTCATGATCTCAGGGTCCTGGGATCGAGCCCCACATCAGGCTCTCTGCTCGGCAGGGAGCCTGCTTCCTCCTCTCTCTCTGCCTGCCTCTCTGCCTACTTGTGATCTGTCAAAAAAAAAAAAAAAATTACAGAGTCCAAATAAGAAATTTGGATTTCATTGTGTAGACAATGGGGAGCAACAAAGGATTTAGAACAGAAGAGTTTTCATGGCTAGATCTGCATCTTTGAAAAATATATATATAACAGAAAAGACCTGGATATCATCATCAACCAGAGTGCACTCCTTACTAATTAGATGACTGATAGGAGACTGCCAAACAACCACCCTCACAGGGACAGACCATGGGCCCTTGGCTCTCCCACTTTGGGACCTCCAGCTGAAGGGGGTGTCCTAACCTAACATCCTCATTTTAGGAAGTATAAGGCAAAACTGAGACTGAGATTCTAGAGAGCATACTAAAGAATAATGGGATAAAAATTTACAGCGAAAATTACTTTTCTTTTTTTTAAGCAAGTTTTCATCTAAAAGAGAGGTATCTTTTCCCAAAGAGCCTCCTACATTACTCAAGACATTTGTGGAACTTCTCTTTTGGAATTGCTTTAAAAGCCAGCCTGGGAACTACACAAATAATCATTCTTATCTCTCTATAGTTGGATTTTTAAAAAAATTTTTAATCCAAAATAAGCACTACCCAATCTGATTTTTTTTAACCTACTCACACAACTTAGCACTGAATCAACTTTCGGATTATTCCTAAAGTTAAATCCATCTTCACATCATGAAAATTTCTTACCTCTGAAGACATTTAGTAGAGTACCTCATCAACTACTTACCAGCTACAAGTTTCTTGACCATGAATCTCACAAATTGCCTGTGCAGTGGGGGTGATGACAACATCTTTCCTGCCTCCCCTAAACAATTACTACTATGAAGATTATAGCAAACAACATGTGAAAGCTTTTTGTGGAGAGCTGTGTCCGCAGATGCTCTTATTGTTACCTCACGCTTTGCAGGCAATCCCAAAATGTGCATGTGTTCTGGTGTCTGTGTGTGCATCTCCCTAACAGACTGTTCACTTTAGGATGGCAGGGCCTGGATCATATTTGGCTTGTGTCCCCAGTGTCTGACACAGGTTCTCACACATAATATGTCCTCAGATGTTTGTTGAGTGAAGAATTGAGTCCCGTTTCTTGCCTTGTCTTCAAATAATACATAAGAAAAGGATAATACACTTGAGATTATTCAGTTAATGAGCTCAGAGGCCACTTACGCTTCTTCAAGTATATGAGTAGTTTGTCATTAGGAACTGGATGTTCATCTCTGAAGGGGCCAGAACAAATGGCTGATGAAATAAATCAATGTGAAAATGTAAAGATTCTTAAACTTCAGTGCTGTAGTCTTAACTTTGACTGTATTTTAAAAATCACCAGGAAAAAATTTTAATTACCAATGCTGGGGCCCCATCCCAGCACAGTTAAATTAAGACCTCTGGAGGTAGAAACCTGGCATAGTTTGTAAAGCTACCCGAATGATTCTAACATTCAGCCTGTGTTTGATGCAGGGCTCTAGGATTAGTCTACGAGAAACTGCTTTAAAAAATATCTATCAAGGAGCACCTGCCTTTCTCAGTGGGGCATGTGACTCTTGATCTCGGGGTCTTGAGTTCAAGCCCCATGTTGCACACAGAGTTTATTTAATAAAAAATTTTTAAAAACCTGTCTAGTTTTACAGTAGGATCCATAGTCAGTAGAAGAGAACATAAGGCATGCTTCCACTCAAGTCTACAAGTACAACTAGCCATTAAGTGATAGGACAGTGGAAAAGCAGCAATCAGTATGTGCTGAGCTATGAGAGGTCATGAAAAGGTGGGCTTGTGCTGAGCATGAGACTTTGTGTAGACCTATTAGACATTTTAAAAGTTTATCACAGAAATAAAAGACATTCCCCGTCCAAAAAAGGAGGTCAAGTGTCAGTTTAGCAGACCAGCTAGTACCAGCCAGCAGGCCTGGCCAGTACAAAGGATCTGGGGGTTTTGCTTTACAACACAAATCACCATTCTCGGCACTGGGAATACAATTATGAACAAAACTCAAACCGTCTCGAATAACTGATGGTCTGTTCACAATTAAGTGGGTAGCCAATTACAAAAGGGTAAATGATGAAAGAAACAAAATAAGGTTGATAAGATAGGAAGATGTAGTTGTTAGAGAGTTTTAAGGGTCTGGCTGAGGTAGTTCAATCTCATAAAATAGTCAGTAATTCCTGGTCAAAGAAATATATTAGAAAGATTATTTTAGGGGCACATGGCTGACTCGGTCAGTAGAGCATGTACTCTCGATCTTGGGGTTGTGAGTTCAAGCCCCGTGTTGGGTGTGGAGCCTACTTAATTTTAAAATAACTTCTTAAGATTTTTTTTAGAACCTTTGCAGGATTGGAAGGAGAAATAGTACAGATGTAGAACAGTTAGATCACCTACGAAAGTCTAAGGATGGGGTGGTAAGTTCCTAAATTGGTGAGACTTGGGAAGGAGTAGTTTATAGATTTCCAGAAAAAAAGATGGCTATTTACAAGATAGAAGCATAAGTAATCTTAATGCATTTTAGTCAGAAACAAATTATTAATACTGGAATTCTATACTGTACTACTTACTGTATGTTTGAGAATAAGTATCTTTCTTGTGTTCTCCATTAATATTAATTGCTGTCATTTCTTAATCTATTTCACGATTTGGGAGAACTTTAAAAACTGGATGTCAGATTAGTAAGTTTAGTCAAGGTCCAGGTCCTTTTTGAAGAATCAGTTGTTTACTTTGTTTATAATTTCATACCCCACTGAGGAGGAAAAAAACCTTATTCTACCAAATAACCTCTGTGAAAATGTAAACCTCCATATTTCTGTAACACACTGAGTCAGTGTTCTTATTTGAGAATCTGAGCTTATGTAAATTTTTTATTAATGAGAACTGAATTTTTTGTCTTTGCCTTCAAGCAAACAAGTTCTAAAGTGTTCATATGTAAAATGATCAGTGTGCAATTAATTCCAAAAAATTAACTGCTCTTGTTGGGCCAGTTCCATGACCAGACACAGAGTAAATAGTATTGAGTTATTGGGACATACAGTATTGTAAATGACCAGACCTTATGTACTTGAGTTAAGTCTGTAGTATAAGTCTGCATGTGTATTCTCACAGGAGACTGTAAAATGTGGGCATGCTTTCAATTCATGCAGTCTGTGATTTATGGAGGCACATAGGTCAGGAGTTTATTATGCTGAAAATCATAATAACTGTTTTGTTCTGCTTTTGAAAATGAAGTGACCAAAGCATGTTGAAAGATAAGTGGGTGAACCATTTGATTATGCTTTTATTTCTATTAAAGATTAAATATTATTGCTGAGTAACCAGCCATGCTAAGTATTATGATATTAAAGCCGAAGTAGTTTGTAAGCTGATAGCCTCTTCTTTCCTTTGGGTTTAGGTTTGTTATTAATCAAAATGTTGGACTTGTTTAATGCAGTGGTGTATGAAACAAACAGTTGAAAAAGACAGCTACTTTAATTTACGGCTTTCTGGTTTTTTTCAAATTTGTAGGAAAATCTGTTTCTCCTTGTGGACTTTGTGCTGTTGTTCACATGTTTAGAGTTCAATTCTTATACCAGAGCCAACTATATCCAATAGTTGCAAAGATACTCTCATGGGATAGAAAGGAGGAAGGTGCCTATAAGGTTTTAATTGACAAGTTCTGGTAAAGTCATTTTTGAAATGTGGGCAGTCCTAATAGAAATGGATATTACAAAAAAAACCATCTGTATTTTTGGACAGAGAGAGCAATAATTTTTGAAGTAGAAAATGTTTATATAGAAAGATATTAATAAGTTAAAGACAGTGGTTTTGTTTTTCACTATCAAATACAGGAATATTGAATAAAATTGTTTTAAAGGGTATGTTTTGAGCTACTTCCTGGTTTCGGCTTAGGTATCTGCACAAGAATCATTTGCTAAACACTACTGAAATGCCATGTAGGGTCTGTACTCCTCACAATGTGTGGTAAAGAACCTTCAAAAGGACATCCTGCCACCTTTCTAAACGTGTTCCTCAGAAGTGGAAATACACTTAAAATTCCTAAAAAATATACTCTGTGGAGAATGCAACACAGATCATAAGACATGTCAAAAACCACCTCTTATTACCTGAAACAAAAAGTTTAATTTATTACTTAAGTAAGGAAGAACTATGCTTTTAGGCCCAGTCACTGGGCAAAGTGGGTTGCAAATCTTATGTAGAGTTTTGGGGTCAGAGATTATTTAGGGATTGACAACCTCAGAAGCCCATTACCAACGAGAGACTGTCGGTGATTGGTTGGTTTCAGAAACATGTTTGGTAGAGAGTCCACCACTGACTAGTTAACCAACTGTCAAAAGCATAAGGCTCTCACTGACTAGTTGGTTTTCAAAGGTATATTTACTGAACTGAGTTGTCACTGATCATTTAGGCCTAGGCAGATCATCAATTGATTAAATCCAGTTTGATTATGTTTCAAAGTGGTTCTGGTTGTTCTTTGTTACCATGAATGTAGAACAATCAGCCTTTTTCTAGGAGTTGGAGTTTTTTAATTCTCAGAAGCTAATACTTAAACACTGTAGGTAAAGCATAAGAAAAGCATAAGAAAATCAGACTTGAGGAATCCATTTAAATAGCCAACGATCCTATGGTGCATTTCCTTTTTCTTTCATACTTGTAGCTTCCACGATTTTATTAGTATCTCCAATTGAAAAGTTGTAATCAAAACCTATGAATACTCTATCTTCTTCCTCCCACAGAGAATCTACAGATTTATCCTACTAAATTGTGTGATTATCCATGATAAAATTGATGCTATTTATTCTGTTACCGTAAACCTAATTCAGAGCTCTTTTTTCTATTTCTTCCATTAAATGTATCTGTTCATTTTAAAAGACAATAGAAACAATTTAAAATGGAAACTTAGGAAGCATGGGCCTCAGTATCACCATTCTATCAGCATGGTTTTTCCACCGTACTTGCTATGGTAAAGAGGTCACTATGCTTTCTGTTTTTGTTGTTGTTTTGTTTCTTTCTTTTCCTTTTTTATATAGTTGCCATACAATTTTATATTAGATTTAGGTGTACAACATAGTGATTCAATTATCTATACCTTATACCATGCTCACCATAAGTGTAGCTACCATCTGTCACCATGCAACACTATTACAAGGTCGTTGACTATATTCCTTATGCTGTGCCTTTTATTTCCATGACTTATTCATTCCATAACAGGAAGCCTGTACATCCCACACCTCTTTACCCATTTGGCCTATCTTCCCACCCTTCTCCCCTCTGTTTGTTCCCAAAGTTTGTTCTCTGTGTTTATAGGTCTGAATCTGTTTATTTATTAATTTGTTTTTTTTTTTTAGATTGTACATCTAAGTGAAATAATATGGTATTTGTCATTGACTTATTTCAGTAAACGTAATACCCTCTAGGTCCATCTGTGTTGTAAATATGATGCCTTTTGTAAAAAAGGATGTTTACTAAAGCAAGGGAAATGTAAGAAGTCAGCAGTTCTGACAGGTGATAGGGCATTTTCATGTACTGAAATTAGTTATGAAATCTGAGGCAAATAACAGATTATTAATAATAAAGTATTAAAATATGCATGTGACCTACCTCATTTAGTAACTTAAAGTAGATTCTAGGTCATCTATATAATAATATCAGTTGTACTAATTGCATTTCAGTAAGCTTTTCTGGGATGGAAGGGGTGGGAATGGTAGTTAAGAAAATCAGCCCTCAAGAACAGTAGCTACTGATTCCTAAGTACCACTACTATTGTAAAATTCTATTTCTCAACAAAATCTTTTCTTCAAAATCTGAATATATCCATGAGAGTTTATCACATAAGTAAACTTCACTTAGCATTTGTGCTACTGCAGGGAAAAGGGGTGGGGGATTTGCGTTGGTACGTACTGCCCAAGTCTCTGCTTATTCAGGGGAAAGAAATTAATGTAATATTTGGGTTTCATGTGAAAGTTACAACGGGTGTATGGGGAGTGTTAATCCTATAGGCAATTTAGCCTTATCAGCTGTGATAAAAGTGTTGGGTATGCCCACTTTAAAATTGCTTAACTAACAAGTGGGAAAAGCCTTAGTAGCTTTGTTTATATTATCAAAACTGAACTTTTCTCTTTCCAGATTCATTCAGCTGCCCTGAAATCTGGTCTTTGACTTCTCCATTTATTTCTGACACCTCCTAATGGGGGCAGAGCTAATCACTTACGTATTTCCCTGCTGCTAAGGATAGCCAGCTTATGACCACTTATGATTCAAGCACATGTTGATACCTTAAGACCAGTAAGCATTTGATAAAGTGGGAAAGCAGGAGGGTTAAATTTGTTGTAATCAACAGTAAGAGGAGGAAATTAGTCCATGGAGTTATGCCAAAGCTTAGTTTCCTTTTGCATGAAAAAAAAAAAAATCATTTTTTTTTTACCCTGCAACTCCCCAGAAAAGGCAGTCTTAATACCATTTAAACAAGAATTTTCTTAACACATTCCTGACTCTTGACTCCTTTAACTACTGAAAACAAAAAGATCAGATAGGGCTGGTTTGTTGTCTGGAGTTCTGCCCTGCAACTCTGCCCACTCTGGCCAATGACTGTGCTCTTTAAAGGAATTTGGCAAAATGTTCTCTGAGTTTAGTTGAAGGAACACTTCTGGGTAGAATTCCTTTAACCTCCCATCAGGAAAGGACCTTCAAGTGAAGACTGAGGCAAAGAGACTCATTACTAAAAATACAAAGCAACAGAACAAACTCTAGACATGTTTTTCAAGTTTAAGTGTTCTCTGAGAAGTTGGTTTCCATGTGGTATAAGCACCAATAAACAATAAACCCATGTTGGTGTTCTGTACCCTTATGGTTCATTATGCCAAGGACAGTATAGTATAAAATTTCTACTTTCTGTTCTCCTGCCAAAATCACTGAACCATCTCTCTCCCTCTTCAGGATGTCGCATGTACTTCAGTTTGAAGATAAAACCAGAAAAGTGAAAGACGCAAGCATGCAAGATTCAGATACATTTGAAATCTATGATCCTCGGAATCCAGTGAATAAGAGAAGACGAGAAGAAAGCAAAAAGCTGATGAGAGAGAAAAAAGAAAGAAGATAAAATGACAGTAATGTTAACTAGAACTAGCTGAAAATGTTCCTGTAATAAATGGCCTCATAACAGCCATTGTTCCCAACAGCATCACTTATAACGGTGTGAAAAGAAGTATTTTCGAACCTGTTGTCTGGTTTTGAAGAACAGTTATCTTGTTATGTAAATTGTGGAATGATTTAAGCAAACATTTTCGTTTAACGATACATGCTTTTCCCCCATTTGAACTTTTATATTGCTAAATCTGAAATAAAATAACTTTCCTGCCAGTTTACATGTTAACTATTTGTAGACTGTGCCAACCTGTGTGTATCTCTTTATCCTAAATATATAAAGGCTTCGTTTTCAATATTTTTTTTATAAGAAGTTCTTGCAAGAAAGAGTATTTAAGGGAAACCTCCCTGGCATTCTGTTACCACATTACTAAACTTGGAACGTAATAAAAAAAAATACATAATATAAAGTTTGATTTTTGTTGTTGTTGTTTTGGATCTAAGAATCTAAAAATAGCTACATCAGTAAGACTCAGTAGCCCCATGCCATAATGCTTGAGGATTCCCCAAGGGAATATTCTCACCTTCATCTAAGCCAGTACCTGGGTTTTACAAATGTAATGAAGACATTAATACACTGAGTTATATCAGCCAAACTTTACTGCACACACTGGCTGATACAGGGCTACGAGTCTACTCCCCTGCCCTTCTCGGCATAGCAAAAGTAGGAGAACATGCAGAATTCCCATTCTAGCAAGAGAACTAACTCATAAAGAATTTAGCCTTTGTTGAAAACCGCTCATACTGGTTATTTACTATATATCATCTGTATTTTACCCAGTTTTTCTAGAATCTGAATCCTCAAATTATACCACAGGCTGACTTTCAGTTACTTAATAAAACCTCACCAGCCAGTTTTTTCAGATAGTCTCATTGACTCTCTTTTCCCAAATGTAATCCAACAGACTTTCTCTAGAGCATTTGTTTTCAAACTGTAGTCCCAGGTATCACACCGCAGTGGCAACAGTATCACTTGGAGACATGTTAGAAATGCAATTTGTTGCCATATTTCCCCACCACCACCACCCTACCTCCAGATTATTCAATCTGAAACTTCGAACCCAGATGGTTTTTTTACACAGATTGCTGGCTTCACTGCAGATGATTCAATCTTTGGAGCATGGAAATATCTAGTGAAGTTAAAGATATGAATATCCATTTATCCAAAAATTCTAATCCCAGGTCTGTCTCCTAAAGAAATTCTCACACGTTGCTCAAGGAGACCCGTACTAAGTATACATTGAAGCATCAACAAAAGAATGGATAACAAAGTTGTTGTATCTCCATACTATGGATTACTATGTAGTGAAAATCAATAAGCAAGAGTTATATGTATTAGCTTATCTTAAAAATAATGTAAAAAGGGAACCATCTATATAAAAATTTAAAACGTGCAACACAGCATTCTATTTTGTTTAATGATGTACACAATTAGCAAAAGTATAAAAACATGGATGAGAATAGTGACTACCTCTGAAGAGGCAGAAGTAACATATAGGGGCTTCCTTTGTGTTTGTAATGTTTCATTTCTTAAGGGAGATGTTAGATACTCAAACCTGATTATAGTCTCTCTATATTCTAGTATGCCTGAAATATTTCATATTTTTTCCTTTATGATCATATCTAGAACCTGAGGTAAGAAGACAGAAGGACTCCCAATAGTAAAAAGAACACTTTCGGGGCAACTGGATGGTTAAGTGCCTGCCTCCAGCTCAGGTCATGATCCCAGGGTCCTGGGATCAAGCCCCACATGGGGCTTCCCACTCAGCAGGGAGCCTTCTTCTCCCTCTGCCCTTCCCCCCTGTTCATGCTCTCACTCGCACTCTCTTCTCTCTCATATAAATGAATAAAATCTTAAAAAAAAAAAAAAAAGAACACTTTCTTTTTTGCTTCAGAAATAGAAGAAAGTTTCAAAGAGAAGGAGAGGGATATGATAGTGGTATTCAAGGGAACTATCAACCTGCTCAAAAGCAGGGTGATTAGACACAAACCCACGAAAATACAAGCCAGTTGTTTAGAAGTATGCCTAGTCTTCCCCTTACCATAATATCAATTGTTTTACAGATTTTCACAAAGCAAAATTATGTTTTCCAAATTCACAGTTTCTGTAGTTATTAGGAAACACATTAGCACTGGATTTGTCTATACCAAATAATCCTATAGGTTTCTTTCTGTTTCTACTTGAATGTGCCCATCTTTAAGAATAGAGGGGACCAAAGGCCTCCAGAGCACAAGCAAGAAGAATAGTATTTGTAGGTGTAAAAATATAACTGAGTGACAAAATTAAACACTCAAGTGGGCTGAACACTCCTTATCCTGCTTGAACCATAAGGAGCAGAAAAATCTGAAATTTTATAGAGATTAGAATCCCATCTGAAAATTTCACTATGATAGTAAAATTCACTTAGAACTTAACTGTATCAAAGCAATAACAGTTTCTTAAAGCTTAAGAATATAGTTAAATAATCTATTAAATATGGTATTAAACGTACTTATAATAAAATCTTTGGCATAGCAGAGGAATGTTTGGACCAGGAAAAAAAATAAATAAAAGACAAAAAATAAAAAACATAACAAAATTAGGCTTTATAATTCATTCTAATTTTAAATTTATTTGCGCTTACTTTTCTTTTATGTGTCTTGCCTTAGGGATGTCACCCTGAAACAGTGAAGTCTATCAGCATTTCTTGTTGGTTGTCTATCACAATCCCGGACCTTCTGGAGACCAAAGAGAAAAGTTGGGGGTTGTGGGGGGTAGGGAAGGAAAAAATGAAGCAACATGGGATCAGGGGATGCCTGGGTGGCTCATTGGGTTAAGCCTCTGCCTTCAGCTCATGTCATGATCTTGGGGTCCCGGGATCAAGCCCCCCCATCAGACTCCCTGCTCAGCAGGGAACCTGTTTCCCCTTCTCTCTGCCTGCCTCTCTGCCTACTTGTGATCTCTGTGTGTCAAATAAACAAATAAAATTTTTTAAAAAGATGGGATCGCAAGGGAGACAAACCATAAGGGACTCTTAATCTCAAAACAAACGGAGGGTTGCTGGGGGGCGCTGTTTAGAGTGGATGGTTGGGTTACGGACATTGGGGAGGTTATGTGCTATGGTGAGTGCTGTGAAGTGTATAAACCTGATGATTCAAAAACCTGTACTCCTGGGGCAAATAATACATTATATGTTAATAAAAATAAATAACAATAAAGAAAAGAAAAGAAAAGAAAAGAAAAGCAACTCCTGGCAATTTTCTTCTCATTTTCTGACTAGCCATTTTTTCACTTTGGTTAAAGCTTTTGGCAAGGTGGAAGTTAAAACTAACCCTAGATCTCTCCTTTCTCAGTAGGTAGTTGAAGTAAATGCAGATCTCTAGAATTTTTAATGGTGTAATATCAAAACACATATTGTCACATGCCTGAGCTTTCTTTAAGCTCTAAAGCCACACAGTCAGTAATATATCTGCTGCGTTTAAAAACGGGGACACCATAGAACAAGGTCACTAAAATGTGTGAGATGAGTGGTTTGCTGCTGTTGTTTTTAGAACAAGTTTAATAAGCTACGGTGTCCTTATCAAACTACCAAGTTTCTTGATAGGATCAGACGTGTGAAGTACATAAACCTGTTCTGTTGTATCAGTGTGGCCTGTATGGAAAAGGTTAGATGAATGCAGAATATTGCCCAAACATGCTGTTTAATCTTGGTGATAACAAGAAAAAAAAAAAAAAATAGAGGTGTGAAGTGAGTTACCATTGAGGGTTGTATCAGCATAAGCAATTTGTATGTACGGGGTGTAAAGAAGTTAAGAGGGGTTACATTCTTTAACACTGTCATTCACAAAAAAAAAAAAGGTCAGGTCTGGCTCTTCTATAGCTTTGACTCAGTTCCAGTGAGTTTATACAGTTTATCAGGTGCTACCACTTCTGCTTACTAGAAAGCAGGAAGTTTTCCGGCCACACATATATTTTATCTTCTTGTTTTACCTTTTAATGAAAAGAAGTGAAACAGAAGCCACATTCTAAAGAAATCCTTTCTAAGAAGAATTTGATAAAATTTTAATTCCAAGAACACCAAATCTAACGAAGATGGATATTAGAAGTCCCCTGCTTATAGAAAGAATACTCATTTATTCCCCCCAAATCCCCCTTACCAAAGCCATACAGGATGTCTTTGTCACAGGTGCTAAGAGTTTCGTTAATCCCTGTGCAGAGTTATTTTCAGTGGTGTACTGTAAAATGGAAAGAAACAAAAAGCCCTGATTTGTAGCATTTGCAGATTTCCATGGTATAAATACCACGGCTGACTTCAAGCCACCAAAGGAAGCCCCAATATACAACTGGTTATTTTTCCCATTCTGTTTCACTAAGCTAAAAGCTTATATAGTAACTCTTGCACAGGCACCAAAGAACTCACAAAAGCTTTTAAACTTTTTCCAAGAACACAATCTTCATGTGTATTTCTATTTTATGTGATTACTTCATTTAATTTGGTCAAGTTCTAAGTTCTAGTAACATCCGCATTCTATGTTTTTATGACTAGTTTGTATCTTTAGATTCTCTTTCAACAAAGTTTTCCAAAGCCACTTGGCTCACATTTATTTTTCCCTCTGCCTGTCATTTTTGCCTCAGTCATACGTCCAACTCAAGAAGCAACCACATCTCACAGAAAAAAAGTAGGGGGGAGGAACAAAGGAAATGTAACTATAATTCTTTGAATTATTTCTTATAAGTGATAACATACCAATTCATCATTTAATTTTTTTAAAGGTATTTTGGGTTGGGAATAGAGAATCCTACCTGGAGAGAAAAGAAGACTGGCTTCTAATTAAAATGCAGACAGGAGTCTGGTCTCTCTCCACATCTGCTGGAAATTATTCCTTTAAGGTTAGATCATGGTATTAATTCATGTTACTTGCTCAGCAAAAACAACTTCTAGAGGCTTTCTCCTCAGTACCAGGCACAAAGAAGGTATTCTTGGTCTTTAGAAAATTATAGTCTCTCATCTTCATGATACCAAAAATAGATAATTGTTGCTAAAGTTCTGATACTTCTTATTAATTAAAATAGTTTCGAGAGCAGGAAACTCTTAAGTAAGTTTCCCATTTTTCCTGCATTTAATCTAGTTAGAAATTAATAATCAAATTTTTAATTGAAAGGTGTCATGTATAGAAAATAAATGACTAAAGTAGAATATATTTTATGGTTAGTTTTCAAAAGTTATGAGTACACTTAAAATTTGCAAGTTTCCTCTTTTTTTTAATGAACATATAATGTATTATTTGTCCCCAGAGTACAGGTCTGTGATTCATCAGTCTTACACAATTCACAGAACTCACCATAGCTCATACCCTCCCCAATGGCCATAACCCAGCCACCCTATCCCTCCCCTACTCCAGCAATCCTCAGTTTGTTTCGTGAGATAATAGTTATACTTCGGTGTTCAGAACCCCTCAGCAGTTCCCCCATTTGATTCATAGTAAAAGCCCACATACTCACAGTAGCTACCAGACTCTAGATAACTGCCAGCCCTCCCCCATAAGCTCTGATCTCCTCTCTCATTATCCTCCCCATGGTTCACTTTGTGCCAGCCACACTAACCTTCCTGCACTTCCTCAAATGGGCCAGGTGTGATTCACCTCAGTGCTTTGTACTGAATGAGCCCCTCATCCGAAACACTCTCAAGATGTCCAAATGGATATGGTGAGTGCTGTGAAGTATGTAAGCCTGACGACTCACAGACCTGTACCCCTTGGGGAAATAATACATTATATGTTAATAAAAATACTTAATTAAAAAAAAAGATGTCCAAATGGCTAACTCCTCAGCTCCATCAAGTTCGTCCAAATGGCACTTTTTCAATGAGGCCTACAGTTATCACTCTACTTTAAAAATGCAACTCATCTCCCCATGTGCTCAATCTTTCTAAATTTCCGTCTCCCATTATATTCAACAATACAATAAACACCTAAGCACTTTGCTTTATTCATGTATTTAACTCTAACAAGCAACCTATGTAGCATGGGCCCTTGCTATCATTTCACAGATAAAGAAACTAAGCCTTAGAGAGGTTTCTTACTTATTATTTATCATCCAATCTCCTACCCTAGAGTGCCCTACCTGAGGGCAAGAATTTTTGTCAGTCTAGTTTACTATTATTCCACTGCCTAGAACCATGGCTAACAAATAGTAGACACTTAATAAATACTTGTTGAATGAAAAGTATGCAATATCATATTATTCCATATTTTATCATTTAATATCCCCACCATTTCACAGAGTTAGAACACTTCTACACTAAAAATGAAAGAAGGATTCAACCTCAGTTCAGGGACAGCACTAACATTTGAATAAATTTAGCTTTTAAGAAAACCTTACTACATTGTCTTTTTCTCATTTTAACATAAGGCACTTTGTCTCAGTGGGCATTGATCCACAGACCAGTTTTGGGGAACCACATTTCTTTAGGGAAACACATTTCTACCCACATTCCTGAGTACCTGCCCTTTTTTTCCATTAGGTTTTTTTTTTTTTTTTAAGATTTTATTTATTTATTTTGGCAGAGAAAGAGATCACGAGTAGGCAGGGAGGTAGGCAGAGAGAGGAGGAAGAAGCAGGCTCCCCGCTGAGCAGAGAGCCCGATTCGGGACTCGATCCCAAGACCCTGAGATCATGACCTGAGCCCAAGTCAGAGGCTTAACCCACTGAGCCACTCAGGTGCCCCTCCATTAGTTTTTTTTTAATTTAAGTTCAACTAATGAATATAGAGTGTACTATTAGTTTCAGAGGTAGAGTTCAGTGATTCATCAGTTTTATGTAATATCCAGCGCTCATTACATCACATGCCCCCCTTAATGTCCATCACCCAGTTACCCTATTCCCCCAGTAACCCTCAGTTTGTTTCCTATGATTAATCATGAAAAGACTCTTAATCACAGGAGTACCTGCTATTTATAGAAAGTAATATCTAACACCCGAGATTAGAAAGAACTGAGGGCCAACATGAAATGCGTAGAAAGTAAGGCTATAAGGTTTCAGAACTGCAACTGATTTAATGGGCAAATGATATAACCTCCTAATATCTGTTTTCTTTTCTCCCACATGGGAACAATAACAGCTGCCTTTCCCACCTAGCTGACACAGTCAAAAGAAAGAATAGACAAGAAAACTGGGCTCTTACAGAGCTTATAATGATAACAGAAAAATTTAATGAATAATTTATGCTAAACACTCTTCAAGGCACTTTATCTGTAGTAACTCTTTCAATCCTTATAAAAAACTCTATAGAGTAAGCTCTATTATTATTTCCATTTTACAAATGAGGAGGAGATTTGAAGCTTAGAAAAGTTAATTAATTTGTCCAGGTCACATAGTAGAGGAGCTGGAATTCAAAATAAGAGTGACTCCCAGAGTTTCTGACCTTGATCACTAGGATACCATGTCTCTCATTCCATAAGCCAGACTGTTTTATGGTATAGGTTATACTGACCTACAGAGTTTATAATCTAGTGAGGCAAAGGGGGACGACAATACCCAAAAATAAAATACAACAGTGATTTCATTTGAAATGAAATATGTATGTAAAAATGCTGGTATGAACCAAAATTTCAGTTTGGTGGCATTAATCTAGAACTGCTTCATGGCAGAGACAATTTTGACTATAATTTGGAAGGAAGGGAGAACATGGCATCGAGAAGACAGGTCACGCTTCAGGTGGAGAGGACACTGTGCAGACAAGCTATTAAGATAAATGCAGGAGACAGCAATGTGTCTACGTAATGCCAAAACATCTGGTCAATTCAGTTTAAAAAAATCTCTATCAACGTAGTGAATTTCTTCAGTCAATCCAGATGTTTGGCATCTTGTAGACAAAACATCCAGATGATTAACTGAAGATTTGACAGAGTTGACTGGATTAACCAGATGTTATAGCATTGTATAGACATGGTGTCAGGACATTTGCTTGGCTGGAGTGGAGTCCAGCTGTAAAGGAGATAATGGCCCAGGCAATGAAGGGGGCTTTAGAGCAGAGGACCTGGAGCTTAGATTTGATGCAACTGGGAGCTGCTGGAGGAGGAGTGTGATGGAAATGATGCTTCAGGAAGAGGATTCTAACAACGCTGAGAAATTTAAAAAAAAAAATGGTGAGAGGAAAAGTTGTAGACAGGAAAGAGGATGTTAGGAGAGTGCAGGTGTGTGTGAGGTAATTAGAGCTTGGACCAGAATCAGGCTTGGGAAAGCAACAGGAAGGAGAGGATCTGAAAAACATTACAGAAAAAGAACAGGAAGTCATGATGGCTAGACAAGGGAGTGAAACTGCACATCACCCTAAGGTTGGAAGTGCTGAGGCCTGGGAAAGCAGCTGCCTTCAGCCTCAACACAGTAGTAAAGCAAGAGCGGATCCCCAAGAGACTCGTTCCTTCAACCTCTATTTCAGAGGCCATAGCCAGGCCCATAAGGAGAGGGAACTTGAATGACAAACAATCTTTCATCCCCGAATGTTTATGAGCCACCTACACTGATTTCCCTTCAAGTCCAATTTCATAAAAGGATTGAGAGTGCTGGATTCAAGTTGTCAGGTAGACATGATTTCAGTGAAAAGCCTTAAAAGATGGTATTTTAATAGTATTTGCTTTCACATAGCATATAATGTAAACTTAAGATATATATGGGCATGAGTAAATTAGATGAACTGAGATTATGAAAACTTACACAATACATATATTACTTGACAGACATTCTAAAAGCCTATTAACAGAAACAAATTAATGGCAGAATCCAAAAAGGTACAATATATTTTTTTAAATCCTTAATTTATGAAACCTTGGAATATTCAACCTTTGGTTTAGATATTTTGCAGGTTTTTTAAGATTCCAGGTATCTTATTTGATAAGAATCAAGTTTATAAGCAGACACAAATTCCAATCTGTTAGATTCAAACTATGCTAGTTGTATAACAGCTTGTTCATGTATATTAAAAAAATATTCTAAATATCCACACAATTCATGGTTTTACAAATTTGCAGTTTCAAGTATTTACTGCCCAGGCTTATCAGCCTACACACCCAGGTTTTTTTCAACTACTTCCTTGTTCATTTCAACAGAGAAAGAACCTTCCATAGAAGTTAATCTCTCTTTGTTCATGGTTTGGTACAAAACTGAGAATCAATCTCTCTCCCTCTCTCTCTCTCTCTCTCTCTCTCTCTTTCTTCCCCACTCCTCCAACCAGAGGAATAAAACAGAATGTTAGATCATAAATGTATGAACGTGTTTCAAAATCACCCTGGAGGAGGCAGAGGGGTCAGGACACTTGCTAAAATCAGTTTCCCAGGTCTGAGAAATGACAAGCCCATTGATCTGAGGTAGGAGCCCAAGAAGCTACTGTTTTCTGTTTGATTCTTAACAAGTTCTCCCAACTAATGCTGATGTCTGCTTACTGAAAATTGTACTTAGATGCGCTGCCCTAAAGCAGAAAGGTTGGGAAAGGAAAACAACTGTTGGACATGTGAATCCCAAAATGGTAAAAACAGATCTAAATTTTCTTTTCTTAACCCAAGAAACCACATCCCTCATTATTCCTTTATGTGATAAGCTCCTAGGTAAATTCATTTGTCCTTTGAATTGCAGAATTTCCCACACAAACAACATAAAGTCAAGTACACCTATGCAATCAACCTGAGCAGTCTAGAAGGCAAGGAGGGCGGTTGTCTGTTCTCAGTTCACAGCACTTCCCACTAGAGCCCTTCTTGAACACAATGTTTACGTGATAGGGAAATGTAACAAATGATCTTGGTAAATCTCTCTAGGGCTCCAAGGCTAAGTGAGTCACTTATTTATCAAATAGAAAAAAGTTGAGTTCACTGAAACAATGGGTAATTTATCCAGGTATTAAATACTTTTTAAAAATATTTTATTTATTTATTTGACAGACAGAGATCACAAGTAGGCATAGAGGCAGGCAGAGAGAGAAGAAGGGAAGCAGGTTCCGTGTTGTGCAGAGAGCCCAATGCGGGGCTCCATTCCAGGACCCTGAGATCATGACCTGAGCTGAAGGCAGAGGCTTTAACCCACTGAGCCACCCAGGCACCTCCAGGTATTTAAATATAACCTTCCCACAGCCACCATTTTATAAGAAATACCTCGAAATTAGTAGCTAGCTAATTGATTATTCAAAAGGTAAATCAGTGAAATGTTCCCCCATCATAATGTCAAGATTAGAGTGTTTGTTCTTTACATATAATCTCTCAGGTGCCACTTCTTTTGGCAGCACCAACTATACTATAGTACAAGAAAGATTAACAGATTTTTTTGCAGTACTATAGCTCTATTTGCCTTAAAATCAACTCATTCTCTTAAATCTTCTCCCAAGGATACATGGAAGAAAATAAATTGGGAGAATTTTGTTAGAAGTCATCATTACCTAAGGTGTCACAACTGAAAGTGAACTTTACTTTTTATGTGTTTCAAATGATGCTTTTTAAACACATCAAGGATATTACAAATAAGCCAAGTGGTTTGGACTTCAGCAGCGATTCTTTCCCACTTATCCATTCTCCTGCCACTTTCAAATCTCATCTAGCAACCACAGAAAATGATCTCATGCCAAAGTGGGAGACAGTCAGGACAGGATAAGATTGCAAAAGAAAACCTTCACAAATTTTCAAAACACAGAAAACACCTGCATTCTGATGCAGGCTAAAACAGAGAGAAAGATTTATTTCCAGGATCTCCTTCTTATCACCCACATCAAAATATCAACCTTCAAGACCTCCATCTTAACCACAGTATTGATGAGGGTAAAATAATAAACATACTCTCTTTAGAGTATTTTGCTGATTCCATAGCTTTGATATTATTTATAGCATTGAAATGCCTTTTGAGTACTGTACTTTTTCCCCCCAGGGTCATTACTAGCCCATACGGTACATTTGTGTGAATTAGAAAAAGGCACTCATTCCCCAAGACACTTTACTTCCATATGTCAGAAAATTGTGATAATATACTGACTTTGTTTGAACAAGACACTTTACCACATCTGCAAGAAAAATTGAGATGATAAATATCAAATGTAGGTTGCTGGTGATGTGAATCATGTCCCCTTATTCAGGGTACCCTTGTGCAATGATCAATGGCACAACCTTGAGAGACAGCTCTTCCTTCTCTCCCCTTTCACTGCCAGGTTTCTCCATGTGCTAGCCAACTCAAGTGGTCCTGAGAACCTTACTGAAACTCTAGTACAATCTCACTCATGATATTCTTCCTGCCAAATTCAAATCTGCCTTCTTGGAATTCTTTCCTCCTACTTCTAATCCTGATTTCTCTTTCTCCCTTTCCTCTAGCAATTCTTGTTCTGTTTCTGTTTCCCTTGGGCTCTGTTCTCAGGCTCTAGTTCTGAGGAATCTGGTCAATATTCCCTGAGATAAGATGGCCTTTGGAGCTAAGGCATTTTGCAGGTGGAAGCTAAAAGGACTGCCTAGTCCATACAACTTAGCCTTTACCACTTCACTGTTTCCCATAGCAAATATTCCATTAAATACTTGGCTTCCTATAAAACTTGGGGCACAGGACTCTAGATTCAGTGACAAGACAATAACCTATGATTTGAGCTATGAGATGGAGAGGCCCATGACTTGTTCAGGAAATGGATCTGGAAGGTCAGACCCTACAGTAATGAAACAGACTTCTGTAAGCCACTCTCCAGGATCACAGCTCTCTGCCTCTGCCCTCCCAACATTCTGCAGCACTCTAAGAAAGATGGTTCTTCACCAAGCCTACAATTCGATAGCCACCAAGATGAAGAACAAAGACATCCTCTGCAGCCCTGTAAGCTGTATGAGTAGCTAAAGTGTCTCTCCACAGGCTAGGGGGATAGTCCCAAGTTTAAGAATGAGATCCTTCATGCCCTACCAGGGTGGGGGAAGATCGTGCTCCTGAATGACATTCTACTATGTATGGTCCATGACCTGCCTCCAGCTCCCCGGTGAACCCTCTCTGTAAGCATAATGTGGGAAACTATTTAGTGCCTCTCTTTAAAGAAAGCCTTCTCTCTGCTAATCAGGGTTATTAATATGAAAGTATGAAAAACATACTCTCTCTCCCCTCTTCCCTCCCCTTCTCCCTCTTTTAAATAATGTAAGACAATGTCTCCTGAACTTACTGGAAAGAACTACATGAAGAGGTGGCCATTTCAAAATCCATGGTGACCAAAGAAGTCTTCCAGTACCTGAATGCCCATTCCCTTTTCCTTGTATTCCACATTATCCTCACTGTTGGTTAGTAAAACAGGTCCCATCAATAGGGGAAAAAATGTTTTGTTTTGTTTTTCTACAAGTGCACTTTTTCTCCAACCATCTTAGGCACAAAAAAATGAAATAAACATTGACCTAAAAATGTTAAAGCGCTTTCAAGAACCAAGCAGTATTTTTTCCCCTTCTTGGCCAATATGATGCAGGCAAGGTCTGACATTTTCAGTGAAGTGTAAAATTACGATAGGGCTAAAAAAATAACCTTAGTGGCCACTGGCCTGACATGAGTCTGGTCAAACCTTAAGGAAACTCTTCCAAGATAGGAATTAGATGCTTCAAAATTTGTTGGAATATGATCAACAGAAAAATAAAATTTCAAACCTGGTTTACTTACTTGAAGGACCTCCATGAGGTAGACTCAATACAGGAAACAATTCCATCTTCCAGAGTGAATATTCACTCATTTTCTTTTCCAGCCAGGAGTTTGTAAGAAGCCAGCAGGCAACGCGGTCATTTGGTAATATCCTTCCCACTGCCAAGATGGATTAATGCTGGGAGAGTTTACAACTGGTGAGTAATCAGTAGTGCTTGCAGACCCTCCAAGATCCCCAAGGTGTGATTATTTTCATAAGCAGATTTCTGTCATCATCCTCCAAAGGGTGCTTTGTCATTTCCTTACTCTTCCCTCACTGGACTCTCAAGCCCATGTTACAAGGACGACATAGTTTCCAAGTCCCTGCCAATCTCATTCTCAAACCAACTTGGTGAGCACTTGAGAGACATTGCTAAAATGTGAAGGCTATATTAACAAAATTATACTAGTTTTTTTTTTTTTTAATGATTCTGGAAAGGTATAAAGAGTTGTTTATTAAAATAAGATTTAGAACCTAACTTTCCTCTAGACCCACTGATGTGGTTTATTATGCACCTACCTAATCCTCAGATTGATATCAAGGTGTCAAGGAACTATTAAGATCTCAGGCTACGAATAACCAAATTGAAACAACCACCCCGGGACACACAGGTGGCTCAGTTGGTTGAGCCTCCAATTCTTGATTTCAGCTCAGGTCATGATCTTAGGGTCATGAGATGAGCCCTGCATTAGGCTCCCCACTTACCAGGGAGTCTGCTTGGGATTCTCTTTCCCTCTGCCCCTCCCTCTGCTTGTGTGCGCACCTGTCTCTCTCTCTAAAAAAAATAATAAATCTTAAAAAAGAAGACCCCAATTAGATAAGATGTGAGTTTTCAAACTAATCGCTCTTTGCGTATTTTAGCATTTACCATCATTCATTCCTAAGTTTCTCTTAACCACCACCCCACGCTTTGACTTGGATTCAACTCCACTATGGGAATAAACAAGCCTCTGAAATGGGACATCTCACATCAAAAGAACTCACATTCTGCAGGCACAGAGCCTTATGTTCAAGTTCTGTCTTTGTCACCAACTAGCTGGGAATCCTTTGATGATTCACCTAAACTCTATGTGCCTTGGTTTTCTCATCTGTAAACGGAATAAATGATTTACCTCAAAAGATTGTTGTGAGGGATTAAATTGGCTCATTCTTGTAAAGTGCTCCATAAATGCTAACCACAACATCATTTGTGTTAGCAATTATTATGTGTTAGCAATTATTACCATTACCTCCTTCAGTCAAAGCTTCTCAAGTTTAGAACTCTTGTCTAAGAGTGAGTTTTAGGTTTCTGTAAGCTTTAACATACAGCTCTTCCCTGGTGGTAGAGGTGGAAATCAGACAGTGGATGCTCAGAAGCTGTACAGCTACTTTGGATTCTCCTGTTACTACCCTCTCCACTGGTTGTTCCTTGACCTGAGTCTAACACCCTTCTCCGGGGCTTAGGGACCTGCAAGTCTTTGCTTCCTAGTCACTCAGGAGGTAGGTACCTCTGTCTGTCCTTTTCCCAGATCCCCTCAGCTCTAAGTCCCAAGTCTTAAGGTCATATCCTATAATAATGGGATAATTTTGGCAAACTGGGCCAAATGTATCTCCAGAACTTCATAAATTCTGATCAGCAACTCCAACCCCAGGCACAACATATTGCCCCTCAAGCACAGTAGCCCAAGGGATAAACCAGTGGCCCCACCTTTGCTGATGGCAGAATCTCCCAAGAGTTTTGAAAAACACAGATGTCTGTCCCAATACCAATTCCAGGGGTTGCCTGGGGTTTTTAAGTTGCCTGGGTAATTCTGATGATAACCCCAGTTTGGGAAGTTCCGATTTTAGCAACTACCAAACATCCTTATCTGTTCTTCCCATGCCTTGCAACTGCGTTATCTTTTCTGAACTACATAAACCTGCTGCTGTTTCTCCTAAACCCTGTTCATTGTTGACTCTGGTTACTATGAATTCCAAAAAGGCCAATTACCGCTTAGGAATCTTCCTCCATATCTCCATTCCCTTGGGTGCAAGACAGAAAAGATACCATATTTGAGCCAAAGAAATATAATCAAGGGAGCAGCACAGTTGTAGCAGTGGCTGTGCTAGTGTCAAACAGTGGATGTGAGTTCAAAAGATTCAAAGGCCTGAGACTCCAACGGTGATCAAAAGAAGATTAAAACGCCCTTCTCCTTGCCAACGCATCCAACCTGACGAAGCACTGAGTGTACTACTGGTGAAGTTCATAAAACAACCCTAGGGAGACCTTTGTTTTGTAAGAAAAAGGGAAAAAGGAAAGAAAATAGAAAGATGCCGACAGGCCCTGACGTGATTAAGACAAATCAGTAGGGCAATTTGTGTTTGTGGGTATTTTGAGGGGTACCAATTCCGCTCACCTGGACCAGAACGCCAGCTCTAGTGCCACTCGCCTGCAGGTGCCAGGTGCTTTCTTACACACTGCCCACTGGTGATGTTCGCTGTTTAACATGTGCCTAACACAGCAGACGACAAGTGTAGGCTGGAGGAGATGGGGCCCGGTGCTGCAGGGCGCCAGGCAGAGCTCCTTCAAGATCGGCCACAAGGCCAAGTTAGCGTGAGCATCCGCTGTAAGAGGCAACGCGGTGAATCGGGCAAGATGGAGGCATCCGCACTCCGTCCGCTCCTGGCACTCTTTGCAGCATTTCCTTCGGAGCAGAGCCCAGCGGCTTCCCACTTGAAACGCTTCAAGTCTTCCCCCTGCTTGCCTGGCCTCACCCAGGACTCTTCAGAACCTGTTACAAAGTCATTCGTACGAGGAATATATTTCACTGCCCGGTGCCTCTACGGACATCTGCCTCCCAGAGTCCTTTGATGACTCTTCTCTCAAGAGCACAGACAACCCTTTATACACATTTTCTCTCAGAGGGTGTGAGAACTTTCTCCAAGGAAAAGTGAGATCTCGGCCAATGTCTACCCAACACGGTGACAGTCAACTTTCAGTCGTGCTAGTCGGTTCGCGACCACTGAGCCAGCCGTATACACAGACTGGCAGCCCAAAGAGAACTGGCCCCCAGCGGGCGCGAGCCTGGCGACGCCGAGCAGGTGGCGCGCCGCGGATGGAGGGGCCGGCCTGCAGTCTGCGCATGCGCGGCCAGCGGCGCGGAGCGTCCCGGGCGGCGGCGCGGCGCGGAGGACTGGGTTGCGGTCCAGTGACGGCGCCGGACCCTGCGGTCGCTCTTGGGGCACCATATTGTGGCACCTCGACCAGAGTTCTTTCTAGGGATTAGTCCTGAGTTCGTGATTAATCAGCACTTTCTGCGTTTCTCGGGATGACATCATCTGCTCAGAGATAAATCAGGCTACTCTCTGAAGCTCCTGCCAGAGCAGGATCCTGTGTCCCGGAGGCTGTCCCTGGAACCCCTCCCGGCCCAGGCAACCACCGCCAAATCCGCCCTGTGGCCCCTGGAGCACTGGGTGCCAGGCCGCAGCGCCCCTGTCATTGCTTTTGCTCACTGACTAAATGCAAAAGCTCAAGGTTTTCTTTTTTCATAAATTATAAAAGGTGGAAAATTACAAAGAGAGAAGGAATCACCCAAAGCCTCATCTTCAGGGCTCAGTCTTAATTCTGAAGCATTTGTGTCCAGTCTTTTTTTTTTTTTTCTGCCTTTTTTTTCCCCAACAGATTTTTAGGTTTTAAGCATTGCTCAGCAGCAGCAATGTTATAAATACATTATTTTGTATCCTACCTTTTTTTTTTTTTTACTTAATGTTGTAGCAGAAACATGTTATGTACTTTTAGCAAACGTTGCGTTAAAGCTCATAAAAAGTTTCCTTAGTGGTTGTATCATCAGTTACTTAAATGTAATTTCAATTTATAGGCATCTATTATGTCTAATTTTATTTGCTATATGGACAGTGGGTAGACCATTGCTGCACCATTCTCCATGTTTGGGGGTTGTCAGTTGGTTGGTGGAGCATACAAGCCCCTAAGAATTTCACCCAGTGTATGTCCAGGAGACAAACTTGGAAACTTCTGCTCTTTTCCATATTACTGATGGTAGAGAGTTAGGATAGAGGGCTGATAGGGCAGATGAGTAGGATGAGCTTTTTTGCCAGAGAAGTGGGACGTCACAGGCTTTGCAATGGACGTGGAGGTTAGTGGCAGAGAAGGATACATCTCTTACTCAGGTGAGAAAAAGAGATCAAGGAAAAATAGTAACCTGGCACATAGAAGAAAAACTCTCGAGGTCACCTGGGTGGCTCAGTCGGTTAAGCATCTGCCTTTGGCTCAGTCAGGATCCCTGGATCCTGGGATTGAGCCCTGCATCAGGCTCCCTGTTCCGTGGGGAGTCTGCATCTCCCTCTGCCTGCTGCTCTGCCTGCTTGTTCTCTCTCTGTGTCAAATCAATAAATAAGATCTTTTAAAAAAGAAAAACTCTCCATGAAGATAAGTGGCTGACGATTTCTAGAACACTGATGTTGAACATTCAGTTTTAATTCTGTCACAAGCTCCACTGTAGTATTTGGGAAAATTCGTTTTTCTTTCTCTTATTAAAAAAAAAAAAAATCAGAGAAATTCAGAGAAAGAACTGGTCCTAAGTGAAGGAAGAGTAATACCACTTAGTGCTTTTTCTGCGTCACTGTGATATGCCCCTCTATAAAGAGAGACTGGCATGTTTTTGTAAGATTCCAGACAACCAAGGATAAATGAAGCCAGTGAGCTATCCAATATATCTCTGCGAACTCCTGCATATACCTAATTAATCTCCTTCAAGTCACCTTGACTGAAAGTTGTGGTAGTAGAAAGAGATGGTAGGAGAAAGGCTGGGTTAGAGAATATGTTCAAGCTCCCAGTGCCTTTTTTCCCAGAAGATCTTACACATACTGTTGTTAGTCTCTTAGTAAAGGGCATGCAATGCTAGTAGTTATGTGAATACCAAAACACGGATAGGTCCCTGGTGTGCTTGGAATTGTGATTGTCTGTAACCCAAGGGATAAGCAGGAACAGCCAGCTCTTGGCATCCCCCTCTGCATCTCTTGCTTTGCTTGGTCTATGGAGGTTTTCCCTTTATGAGAGAAAATGTGGCACAAACTGTCTCTAGTCGAGCCAGTTTTCTCAATGCTATCTGCGCAGAAAGCTAGACCAGTTGGCAACATTTTCTGTCTTGTTTTAAATGCACAGCACAAAGCAGGCCATTTGTGTAATTGGCATATACTTTGCAAAAGTAGCTGTCAATTCTTTTTTTAAAGATTTTATTTATTTATTTGACAGAGATCACAAGTAGGCAGAGAGGCAGGCGGTGGGGGGGGGGGGCGGGCAGCCTCCCCACCGAGCAGAGAAACCAAGGCGGGGCTCGATCCCAGGACCCTGGAATCATGACCTGAGCTGAAAGCAGAGGCTTTAACCCACTGAGCCACCCAGGTACCCCGTAGCTGTCAATTCTTGACCCATCTGAGAACTAGCAGTGAAGTAGTGATGTAACTTCAGAGGGACAGAGAGGCCGTAGTGGCTTTCTTTTCCCTCTGAATCCAGAAGAGATGCCTGCCTTTCTCCCTGTCCCCTTTGCAGAACAGCTTTCTCTAGTGACAGCTCAGCCATCCTCCTCTTTCTAACCTACTTGCCCCACCTCTGTGATCTCCACCTAGAGGACTGGTCACATCTCCACAAGGTGATATTTGCTCTGAGAGTAGAAGAAAGCCAGTCTTCTGAGGGTGACACTCCAGACACGGCTGCCAGCAATAAACCGACCAGCTCCCAGATCTCCAAATCTGCTCCTCTTTGTAGTATCTAGGGATTCTCATTTTCTGGAGGATGGTTTTACTTTTGCTACCCAGCTATCATAGGATGGGGAAAAGCCAGCTTCATTCTCATCATGTCCACTGAGGTCAGTCCTGCCTGGCCTGGTCTCTCAGCATCTCTTTCTCCAGGTCACAACATTCTCCAGGCTTGCTAACCCTCTTGTGTTGTGCCTGTTAAACTGTGTTACCCTTGCTAACAATTTGCTAAACCTACTGTGTTGTGCCTGTTAAAAGGTCACCTGCTTTTTGAATTCTTTCCATTCTCCTCCCAGTTATTTGTGATAGCCTCTTAGAAGCTTAAAAATAACATTTATTTCCCCAGTGGCTTTGTATATTTCCATTTGGCAAACTTTATGTTGTTCCATGTGTTTCTAAGGAACAGAAACCAAAATGGTTTATATCCTACTTCCTACAATGGCCTGACTGATGTTTTGAGGCTAGAATTGTCCTTCAGCCCGAAGTGGGTACACCCAACTATAAGCTGGGCCTTGATGAAGAAACTTTATAAACTACAAAGACAATGGACATTGTTTGGTGGTTGGAAAATCTGCTTCATTGTACTTCCTTTAATCAAGCAGTGAAATTTTTAATAGATAGATTCAAGCCACTTTGCATGGATATGATAACAATATAAAAGAGAATTGCATTATAACCATGAACCGTAACACTGTGTCCCATTGTAAAAGTAAAAGTGAGGGCAATAGAAGAAGTCAAAATGGAAGACTGGAAGGGGTATACTGGGGAGCTTCTGGGGAAAGAAAATATGCAGAAAATGTTCTATTTGAAGATCTCAGTGATAGTTACATAAGTGTGTCCATTTTGTGAAAATTCATTGAGCTCTATATTTATGATCACATTTTTCTGCATGTGTGTTCTACTTCAATACAAAGTCGACTTACAATAATCAAATGAAATGAGGGGTTTTGCTGAAGTAGGCAGTTCAGGCAATGAAGGCAATTATTCATTCAACAAATAATGTTTTAGTGCCTACTCAGTACACAATGGTAATAAGCACTGGTATTATACAGATTATAGAAATGACTCAGTTAGTGGCCACAGAGCCTGGCTTCAAGGAGTTTACAGTTAAGAGTCAGCTACAATATATGTTGAAATTGCTCAATCCATATGCCAATGGTGGATTATTCATTTGGGCAAACATACCATAGTAAGGTAAGATGTAAACATTAGGGGACATGGACTAAGGGATAGATAGATAGATATAGATATAGATATAGATATAGATATAGATATAGATATGGATATAGATATAGATATCCTCCAGGCAATCTTTGCAACTTTTCTTTAAATCTAATCCTATTCTAAATTTAAATTTTTATTTAAAAATTTTTCAAAGTCAGGGACACCTGGGTGGCTCAGTTGGTTAAGCGGCTGCCTTTGGCTCAGGTCATGATCCCAGCGTCCTGGGATCGAGTCCCACATCGGGCTCCTTGCTCAGCGGGGAGCCTGCTTCTCCCTCTGCCTCTGCCTGCCTCTCTGTCTGCCTGTGCTCACTCTCTCTCTCTAACAAATAAATAAATAAAATCTTTAAAAAAATTTTTTTTTCAAAGTCATTAGAATGGCAGTATGAGAGATACTACTTTTGGACTAAGAGAATCACAAATGGCTTTGTAAGAGGGACAACATGTGTGAACCAAGCCTTAAAGGAAGAGCAGGATCATAATAAAGGAAATTGGGGAAGAAGTTTTCTAGACAAGGAAAAAAATGATGCAAGAAACTGTGGAGTCAATAGCCATGGTATGGAAATAGCCTAAATACCCATCAATGGATTAATTGATAAAGAAGATAATATACATAAAAATATTGTTCATATATATTTTTATGAATAAATATTATTCATATATATGGTGAAATATTATTCAACCACAAGAAAGAAGGACATCCTATTGTTTTTGACAACATGGACTTCGAAGACCTTATGTTAAGCCAGAGAAAGACAAATACCATATGATCTCACTCATATATGGAATCTAAAAAAGTTGAACTTGGAGCACCAGGCTGGCTCAGTAGACAGAACATCTGGCTCTTGATCTCAGAGTCCTGAGTTAAAATCCCATGTTGGGCATAGAGCTTACTTAAAAAAATAAAAAATAAAAGCTAAAAAAAAAATTTAAATTACAAAGCAGAACTCATAGAAACAGAGAGTAGAATGGTGATTACCAGGGGCTGGGCATGGAGGGTGGGAAACAGGGAGATGTCAGTCAAAGAATACAAACTTCCAGTTTCAGATTCATTAGAAAATGAATACTGAGGATCTAATAGATAGCATGGTGATTACTGTTAATAATACTGTATTATATACTTGAAAGTTCCTAAGAGAGTAAATCTTAAATGTCCTCACCACAAAAAATAAATAAATAAATGGTAATTGTGCAATGTGATGAACATGATACCTAATTCTATGATGGGAATCATTTTACAATATATAAATGTATGATCCATTGTATGATAATACACCTTAAATTTACACAGTGTTACATGTCAGTTACAGAATTGGAAAAGAAACTGTGGAATGTATGACAAGACCAGCATAGTTCTGCCCAAATGGTGAGTTGGGAGCATGAAAAAAGTGGTGAGGTTGCACTGGAAAAGCAGAGGGCTTTATGAGCAGAATCAGTAAGAGAAATAAATTTCCAAAACTTAACTAGTGCACAAAAAGTTAGCTCTGAATTGCTATTAAAACACATTATTTTATTTTTTTAAAGAATTTATTTATTTATTTGAGAGAGAGCAGGAGCAGGTGGCAGGGGAGGTCAGGATACAGAAGGAGAGAGAGAAGCAGACTCCCTGTTGAGCAGGGAGACCTACAACACAGGGTTCAATCCCAGGATGCTGAAATCAATTGTGAGCTGAGCTGAAGGCACAAAGGTAGACGCTTAACCAACCGAGCCACCCAAGTGCGCCAAAACCCATTACTTTACAATGAGAGGTGAATACAGTAATTTGAAAACCAACAGAAATGAATATATTTAAATTACCTTTCAAGTGTGTGTGCATCTACCACAAGCTAAAGGAATTAAGTTGCAACATTTACTGAACACTCACTATGTACCCAACATTGTGATAAACACCTTATGCCTACCATCTTATTTACTCATCCTCAGATCCTTCTGAAGCATCTGTTATGATTTCATTTTGCGTAGAAAATTGAGAACTCACTTCTCAAAGAGCCATAAATATAAAAAATAGATACAGCCACCTGAGATCCTGTTTGTTTCCAACAAATGCAAAACTCATAAACGTCAAAAATAGATACAGTACTTCATGCCAGAATGTGCTTCAGTGGTTAAAATAGAATCTTGAGTTGAAAATATGTTTACATCCACATTTTATTTAAATTTATCTTTTAACTGAAAAGAGAGTCAGCTGGGACTAATTTAAGTTCTACAAGACCTAGTGGTCTCGATAAGTCCATTTATCAAGCATGTTTTATGGAATAATTCAGACAAGCCTGTTTGGCAAGCGGTAATTATCACATGGAGTACAAAAAACTGATAAAGTCTGGCCTACATAGCCTAGACTAGATATAGCACAGGAGAGCTGTTTTCCAGTTCGGCTATAAACTCTTCTTCTGTGGAGTCAGAGACAACACAGCTTTGCTATATAAACTACAGGATAGACATCCCAGCTCTGAACTGCAAATGTTTCCAAATAATTCCAAAAAAAATGAACAGGATTTAACCTTCCTATCATGGGGTTTCTAGAAGCATTTTGACTTGCATGCAAAGCCAAGGTACTATGTACTTGAGAGTCATATGGCTCAATAGTTATTGTCATTTCTTTCCCCTACTTACAAGACACAGTGAAAAAAAATAGGTTTTAGTTTGGCTCTTAATAAATCTCAAATCATCCAGTAAAGTTCCTCAAAGATCCATAGTTTCTATTGAGAATTTCCTTCCTTTGGTTTTGTTGGTGGTGGTTGTTTGTTTTTTTAATAGAAGACTTCCCCTCCCCACAATAGACCACAAAACAATTTTTACCCTCTTTATATGTGTTGAAAGAGAATTGAATTCCTGAATGGAAATTGTGTTTTCCTTTAATTCCTGACAAACTGTGTCCTATACCTGACAGCCACAAGGTAGGAAGGCAGCTGAGTTATTCAAAGAAGCATTCTGTTCCTGGTCTTGCCATTCAATATCACAGGGTGTGATGAAAACTGGAACAAATATGGAAATCGCAGAGGTGCCAGAACATTACATTTAAAAAATGGAATTATTTGAGTCAATCTGGAATGTCTGGTTCTTTTGGTTTAGGCCTCATGGGTAGCATTGTGCTTCAAAAACAACTTGAATTGGCTACCAGAATTCCAGAAGGGTAACATAATCTCGTACCTTTGTGGAGAGATTCTTATCTTTGTCTACTGTTAACAGAAAAAGGCTGGATTCTTCCACCTTTTCATGTTTCAAAATGAAAATTGTTCAAATAAGTGTCAAACCTGAATGGAATTTGGAAACAAGAATGGGAGGATGTAATTTCTCAGTTCTTTTCAGTTTGTGCTAGTCTTTATTTGAAATAAATGCCCCCACATGAATCAAATCCTTTATAGCTATAGAAATATGGGATTTGGGAGAGCCTCATCCTCACCACTTCCTGTTCTATGATTTGGCAATTAGAGGGAAGTTCTCAGAGTTAGTAATCCTGAATACAAGGCTCAGGCCTGAGAGGAGACAGAGACACATAAATGAGACCCAGGAGTGGCAGAGGTTCACCTCCTCTTCTGGAAAATGCAGTGACCTCTGCCCCCTGCCAGTGATGCTACTGTCCCTGCCAAGGCCTACACGGAGGGCTGTGACCACAGGGCAGGTCTCATTTCTCCCCTGTCACCAACACACAAAGTTGTAGGGGTGTTGTCCAACCACAGTAAAGGGTTGGGGAAAACCAGAGGGAATTACAACACATGAAGGAAGGAATTTTAAGCTACGTCATCCAACAAAGGGAAAAAAAATCCCCACCAAGTTAAGGGGACACACCCAAACTGCTAACCTTGTTGACTTCTTGTCGCAGAGGTTTTTTTGTGGGGTTGGTCTAATTCCATCACTCCTCCGTGCAGTTGACCCCTCCATGTCTGGTCTATCCCACCTAGAAGAAGACTCCAATGGCTCCAGCAGGACAATCCACGATGCCTTGGGGGAGTCTAGGGTCCAGTTCCTTTGAAAATGTTGCCTTCAGTCGGGGTTACAAACTTATCTCTGAATTTTTCTACTTGAAATGCACACGCATTCTCAAACATGTGCTTCTCAACCTTTAATGTGCCTGTAAACCACCTAGGGTGGGGATTGAAGCTGCATTTCTTACAAGCTCCCAGATGAGGCTGATGGTGTGGTCAGTGGCCCACATTCTGAATAGTGAGGATCTAATCAATATTCAATCCCTATTCGACTGTCTTCAATTATCCCAAAATATCTTTGACAGTTCTTTCTCTTTTTTTAGTCAGGATCTAATCAGGAATCATGCACTACATTTGGCTGTCCTGTCTCTTTAGAAAGAGAATGTGAGCTTTTAGTTGGCTGCTTATTTGGTTACACAAAGACCCAGTGAAACTGTTAGCATTTCCCTTGTGAGACCCCCTCCCCATTAAATATGTAGACAAAGACCACACTCCTCACAGCCTCTGTGAGGGAGGTGCAGAGGAGAGAGTGATGTTTTCAGTTACATCTGAAAGGACTTACCTGGGCCAGCAGTATCATAACGACCAAGAGCCTGGAACTCCCCTCCCTAAGAATACGAAAGCAATGATGAGTCTTAAAAAGTGTTGGATTTAACAGAGTATGCAAGAAGATACCATTAGTCCAGTTGAATGTCTGGCCACAGCTCCAGACCTATTGTAGCAAAACACTCAATGCCATCCAGATTGCAATGGGTGGAGTGACTGGCCAGTGTGCAGGAGTTTTGTTCTGGAGAGCAGGAAACTGCAGTAAATGGTGGCTTTCTTCTTCTTCAGATCGCCAGTCACAGTGGCTGTGTGCAGCCTGACTGGAAGAGAGTTGAATAAGATGTAAACAAAACAGAAAAGATTAAGAAAGAAGCAAATAAGGCAGCACCTGAAACCCACAATACAAGTGAAGTAGCAACAGAGTTTATCAAACAGAACATTGTGATATCCAGTGGATTTGTGGGAGGCCTCGCATCTTAAGGATATGAATATTGTGTCCCAGTGGAGTTGCCCATAAGAAGAGAAATGGTGTCAACAAGGTGATTTCTCAACATTACTCACGGCCAGATTCTCCAGGGCAACGAGAAACAGCTAGGTGGACAATACCAAACTCACAACTTAGTGGTTTGCCACTGAAGTTTGACGAACTAGTATCTGCTATAAAAACAAGCTATAAGGCATATATACAATACTATTTCTGAGAAAAACATGGCTTTCATTATTTTTTAATTGCAATTTTATTAACATATAATGTATTATTTGCTTCAGGGGTACAGGTCTGTGAATCATCAGTCTTACACAATTCACAGCACTCACCATAGCACATACCCTCCCCAGTGTCCATCGCCCAGCCACCCCGTCCCTCTCCACTCAACGCCCCCCACCCCTGACAGCAACCGTCAGTTTGTTTCCTGAGATTAATAGTCTCTTATGGTTTGTCTCCCTGCTTTTGTTTTTAAATTAGCCCACAAACTTCTACCATTGGATGTACATATGTAAAGAAAAAAAATGTGCTGGATATATTCCCCAGTGAAGTGCTATATTTGTTTCATCTAAATAAGATGTTCTTCGTTTTTATTTTATAGTATATAGTGCTGCCATAAATTAAAAATTTGTACTACAGCTTCGACATTAAGGTTAACTGTTTTTTTAAAGATATGTTTGCTATACACTGAAGAGCAGTAATGCCCTTTGTGGAAGGACTTAGAAGTGATAGAATAATTAAAGATATTAAACAGACTTAATACTAAAAAAGAGAGGAAGAAAGGAAGGAAGGAGGGAAAGAAAAGGAAAGGGAAGGCAAGGCAAGGCAAGACAGGAAGCACCTGGAGTTGACACTGTAGTGGTTAGGTTGGGGTGTGTGTGTGTGTGTGTGTGTGTGTGTGTGTGTTGTACATGCAAACCATATACACTGACCTGGATATTCTGAAGCAAGTGTAAGGATATGGCTCCTACCTCAGAATAGCAGCACAACACTTAAACACAACTGCAAAGGAGTTTTATTGTCTTTGTTCTCAGACTTAAAGATCTTATCCATTCCCTCCAGAGAAAGTAGAATCCAGGGCTATATCTAAGCATGGTGACCACCAATGGGTATACAAACTTCATTTCCTCTTTCTAAGAGATTAGATTTTTAAATACGTTTAGTTCCATCTAGAATAACTTTCCCAAGGGCTCTAGCAGGATGGGCCAGAGGGACCTGCAACCATCCAAATCTCACTATGGTATCCAGGATGGGTTCTGCAATTGCCTCCCTCACTGGGTGTGTCCATCAATACTCACCTCTGTAAACTTGACATGGTGACCTCTGCTAAAATGTGAGTGCTGCCTAGAAGAAATGATGAAAAAGTAATCCTTACAGTCGGCTGGCTAGCAGTCTCTCACCTAAAGAATCAGGAATCTTGATGGGAGATGAACAGAAGCAGGTAACCCAGATAAACAGAAAGCGCAGCAGATCATCTGGTATCCAGAATAAGAGTAAGCATCTCAATAAAAAAAGGTGGCATCAAAAGGAAACCAAGAAGTTCCCTATTCACCAGCCTCACACTTTGTCATATGCTCAGTCAACACACTGTGCTCTCAACCATCACAAGAGTTACTTCACAGAATGAAAAAAAAAATCCAAAATTTGAAGGTTTTAGATTCAGAAACTACCGCTCTCCCAATATGGTATTCCTCCTACAACATTTTTAGAGTATTTCAGCCTCTGTTTAACCATTTCCTAGGTGGGGTCCATAATATGCCTATGTCCCTGTAGAATACATAGTATATACTAACACCCAACAGTTATTGAGTTCATTCAACATGGGTAACAACCTAAGGGCTTTACTCACACTCAATCATTTAATCTCTACAATAGTCCTGAAATGGTAGTTCTATTACAACCTCCATTTCACATATGAGGATACTGAGGTACTGAAATATTTAATAACTTGACCAAAACTGCATATCTCCAAGTTGGACCCAAGAAGTAGGATTCCAAGGCCGGTGATTTTTTATTTTAACCAGTTCTCTTAACTTCCTCCCAAGAAAACACAAAACAGAGCAACTGCTGCTTTACAGAAGTTTAAATCCTAAAACATGTAGCACATATATTTTTATATACTCACTCAACTTAAAACTTCTAAATTCATAATGCAATGCAGTACAATGTACTTTTCTTCATAATGCCTTGCCTTGGCTTTCTGCTTTTTCTGTTTTCTAGATTTTACTTCTGGTAAGCTTAACACAGACCTCCTGGGGAAAGTCTTGTGCCAGAGAGGAAAGATAAAGATTCCTTCCATAAGTCACCTATGACAGGAAGCTTCCCTAAGGCTACAAGGGAGATTTGAGAATGGATTTATGGGGGAGGGATGGGGTGGGAGATGTCTAAATATTGTCCCTGAGATGGTGACTTCCAAATTGATCAATCTTGCCCCAGCCTATTTTTGATCTCTAATAAACATCTCCAGCTTACATCCAAACCAAAATATTTTATTTCTACCACCACTCCCCAACTAGTTCTCACCCACCTCATTAAAGCACCACTGGATACCTAGATTCATAGGCCAAAAACATGGCAGTCATCCAACATTTAACTCTCCCTAATATCCACAGCAATCTCACTGGTAAGTCCTATTGGTTGTCTCATCTCAAGATAACCAGCATTTAACCATTTCTCACCACCTGCCAACCCCATAGCCTCTTCTCAGCCACCACCATATCTTGCCTGGATTACTGTACTAGCCTCCCAGCTGGTCTATTTTCTTCTACTCTTGCTCCCTCAAAGATGGTACTCCATATGGAAGCAGTTATCTTTAAATGCATAAGTCATATCATTTCTCTTCCTGCTCAGAACCTTCTAATGGCTTCTCATCAAATTTGGAATGAAATAAAAATTCCTCATCATGGTCAGCAGCATAGACTCTACATGATCTGGTCCCTGTCTACCTCTGCAAGGTCATCAGCTACCACTCTCCTCTTGCTCATTTCACTCTAGCCACATTGGCCTTCTTGCTGTTCCTTCAACACTTTAAGTTTATTATCCCTTGCATTTGCTAGTCTAGTCCCTTTACCTAGATTGCTTTTCCTTGTCCCTAAACCTTTTTAGAGCTCACTCCTTAATTTTGTTCAGATGTCACCTCCACAAAGACACCTTCCCTGGACACACTTCTAAAATAGTAGCTGTCTCAACCCCACCTCCAACCATCACTCTTTATCTCCTTATTCCACTCCTTTTTGTACTGCACATCACCCAATATCACATTTCATATTTACTTATGTATGATTTATCCCATTAAATTATAAATTTTATGAGAGCAGGGATCTTATTTTATTTACAGTTGTTTCCCCAGCGACTGGAACATTTTAAGTGTTCAATTAATTTAATCAATAAATGTATTCTAACAAGTCTAAAATTCATATTTAGACTTCCTTGCTGATATCCAGATCCATACATCTCATGTATCTGTCTATGACCCGTATGTCCCAAAGGAAACTCACACTCAGCATGTTAAAAATGAGCTCATTATTCCTTCCTGTTCTCTTCCCCAACCTGCTCTTCCCTCCTCATTCCCAAGCTTAATTAACAACACTATCATCCCACTTAAGACAGAAATCTGGGCATCGTTGTTGATCTATCAACCTATCACCAAACCCTGTCATTTCTACTTGTATCAGATTGTGTTCTTAGTTACAAACAATAGATGCCACTCTAGCTAGTTTAAGGGTGGGGGGGGGAGAATGTATTAAATTGTTAGGTAGCACAGCACAGAGAATCTTCAAGAGGGCCTGTGAGCCAGGCTGTCCATAGAAATGGTGCTGCCGCTACCATTGGCGCACTGTGCATCACAGACAAACCCCAGGGAGAAGAGTGATTGTGGAACTCAGTGTTGCACTATTATCCTCATCAGAATGGATTCCATGTGCTATCTCCTTCTTCTCGACCCTCTTTCCCAAAACAAAGTCCTGATGGGCAGAGCCCAGATTATATGCCTGTGCCCCATCTGACTGAGACACTGGGAAAGTGAGTTTCTGGCCTCTTCTTTGAGAATGGACACTAAGTTTGGAAATTCCCCAACCACAGGAAGGGTGTTTGAGAAATGCTAGGCAGCTGTAAGGCATCACAGACATCAGCTAACACTATCTTCTATGTCCCCAGTCTACCCCACCGACACTGACTCAGCTCTAGTCTTCAAAGCTCGTGATCTTGACTAAAGTGATAACCTCCTAACAGGCTTCCCTGCCTCTTTTCTCACCTCCACACTAACGCAAAGCAATACATCCAAAAGCAAGCCTTACCATGTCCCTCCCTTGCTTACCACCCATTATTAAAAAATGAAAAGTCCTTCAAAATCTCTCATTGCCCAAGTGCCTGGGTGGCCCAGTCAGTCAAGCATCTGACTCCAGATCTCAGCTCAGATCTTCATCTCAGGGTCTTGAGTTCAAGCCCTGCACTGGGCTTCATGCTGGGCGTGGAGCCTACTTAAGAAATAAAGCTTTTATTGTAGATGAACTACAAACTCCTATGGTTGGCCTATAGAACTTTTCACAACAAGGAGTTAGTCCATCTTCCCGAGATTCTCTCCTTACTTAGGATCCTGGTTTCAGCTGCACTAAACTGCCCTTCTCCACATGTCACCTGTTCTTTCCCATTTCTGTTGCTTTGTACACACTCTAACTCCTTGGAAAGGCCCTTCTCTGATACCCTCAAACCTCAAGCATCACCTTTTCTCTGCCTCTACCCTGATCCTCTCATTCAGGACAAGACGCTCCCAACTTGGGTCTCCCTTGATGCCTACCTCTATCAGTACTCAATCTATGATGTGGTTAACTGCTTTATGCCCATCTCCGAGCCAGGAAGGAAATAGACTGTAATCTCCGTGAAGGCAGGAAATATCGCCTTACTTTTAGATCCCCAACCTGTTGTCTGGCTCTTAGCAGCCACAGTAAACTCTATTTGGGTGAATAGCAAGGCTGCCACTGCCTAAAGTTGTCACCATTCAAGGAACACTTACAATGTGTCAGGCACCATCAGATAGGTATGAGTATGCTCATTTTACAAATGATGGAAACTTCCCTGCTATCACACAACTAGGAATCAACCGACCTGAAATAGGAAATTTCATTTGATTTCAAAGCCTAGACTCTTATTCAATATATTCTACAGCCCCTCTGAATAAACAAATGAATATGTGGAAGAAAGGATAAATAAAGGGCAGTGTGAAATTACACTAGCTACAGTTAGAATTCCTTCTTCTCTAGCCTACCCAGCCAGAACACTTTCACTGCTCTTTTGTTATTTTATTTATTTCATTCTGCTTAAAATACAACTGCCTTGGAGACAGTGAGCTCCTTGGGGGCAGGAAGTCATAGCTTCCTCATTTCTACGTCTATATCCACCCATGTGTATTAGTTTCCTGGGGTTGCCAAAATAAAGTATGGCAAACTGGGTGGCTCACAGTTCTGGAGGCTAAAATGTGAGATCAAGTTATGGGCTATTCCAGACCTCCATCCCAGCTTCTGGTAGCTCCTTTGTTTGTGGCAGGAGAATGCTAATCTTCATATGGCCTTTTCCCTGTGTGCCAGTGTCCACATCCCCCTTTCAGAAGGAGGCTGTCGCTTTGGACTAGGACCCACCCTAATGACTGCATTTTAACTTGATCAACGGCAAATACCCTATTTCCAAATAAGGTCACATTTATGGACACTGGGAGTTAGGACTTCAATGTATTGTGGGGGGTGGGGGGATGGACAAAAATCAACCCATAATACCATGTATCTGGCAAAGTGTCTTGCAATTAGCAGATGCTCAGTTAAGGTTTGTTAAAAGACCTTGAGGGCCCTCCCCCCCCCCCCCCCCCCCCCAGTGAGACCTGGCCTCCAGTCAGTATGTTTGAGACCCTCCACCCAAGGGCAGAGGTGAGGTAGATAAGCACTGTCTAATGGCCACATCATTACCTGCTAAATATCTGCATGGCTGGTGGGTGGAGAGGAGCCAAGGTAAATGAGGCTCATCTTCTCTTGGAAAACAAGGTTTCCTCCCAGGAAAGATATAATATCCTGGGGCTCATTTGTGGATAAGAAGAAAGGGATTTGGGCAGACTGCTTTTATGGCAGCAGTGTGGGCCAAGAAGTTGTAAACATGCCATCTTCTGGAATGTGTCTGCCTGCTTCACTTGGCAGATTCTTCAAGGACTGGATGAACTCCAGCCAATGTCCAAGTCTCTGCATCCTTACTTGGGGCCCATAAGAATCAGTCCTGCTATCCATAGCCCACTCCTCCGTGCCTCCCTGTCTCACCCCTAGGCCTCAGGGAAGTTACTCATATCTTATTTTTTAAATTTAGACACATATCATATTGAGCACTTCTTAGATGCCTGGCACTTTTTGCACCTTGTGTCATTCAATCTTTGCCATAATAGCAGAAACCAGAGTTTTCATTTAATTGCAGAATACACCTATTTTAAAATTTAAAAAATAATGATAGAATGTGCAACCAGTGACAGGATAAGAAACAGAACATTACCAGTATCTCAGAAGTTTCTGTGGACCTCTCTCCAATGATACCTCCCTCTCTTCCCTGAAAGAAAAAGAGCATCTTAATTCTGTTTTAATCATAGCCTTGCTTCTCTTTATAGTTTACCAAATATGTTTGCATCTCTTAGAGTGTAGCACTTAGTTTGGCCAACTTTTTCTTCAAATAAATGGAATCATACTGCTTGTAGTAATCTTAATAGCTTATTTCTTTCAATCATCATTATGTTTTTATTTATTTATTTTATTTTTTATTAACATATAATGTATTATTTGCTTCAGGGGCACAGGTGTATAATTCATCAGGCATGCACACTTCACGCACTCACCGTAGCACATACCCTCACCAGTGTCCATCACCCAGCCACCCCATCCCTCCCACCCACCTCCCCTCCAGCATCCCTCAGTTTGTTTCCTGAGATTAAGAGTCTCTTATGGTTTGTCTCCCTCTTGATCCCATCTTGTTTCATTTTTTCCCTCCCTACTCCCCATGACCCCCTGCCCTACCTCTCAAATTCCTCATATCAGAAACATCATATGATAATTGTGTTTCACTGATTGACTTATTTTGCTAGCACAATACCTCTAGTTCCACCGACGTCGTTGCAAATGGCAAGATTTCAGGGTTTTTTTATAGCTGCATAGTATCTGTCATATACCATACCATGTACCACATCTTCTTTATCCATTTGTCTATTGATGGACATCTAGGTTCTTTCCATAGTTCGGCTATTGTGGACTTGCTGCTATAAACATTCGGGTGCACATACCCCTTCGGAGCACTACATTTGTATCTTTAGGGTAAATACGCAGTACTGCGACTGCTGGGCCGTAGGGTAGCTCTATTTTCAACTTTTTGAGGAACCTCCTCATTATGTTTTTAAAGACTTATCCATGTTGGGACGCCTGGATGGCTCAGTCAATTAAGCCACTGCCTTTGGCTCGGGTCATGATCCCAGAGTCCTGGGATCGTGTCCAGCATCGGACTCCTTGCTCACAGGGGAGCCTGCTTCTCTCTGCCTCTGCCTGCCACTCTGCCTGCTTGTGCTCTCTCTTTCTGACAAATAAAAAATAAATAAAGATTCATCCATGTTGATACATGTAAAAGTAGTTCAGTCGTTTTCTCTGCTATGTAATTTTCCATTGAAAAGAGAAACACTATCTATTCTACTCTACAGACATTCAATGTGTTATTAATCAGAGCTATTATGAACAATGCTGCTAGTACATTCTTATACATGTATTTCAGTGCACATAGGCAGAATTTCCCTAGGCTACCTACTCAGAAATATAATGGATGGTCTTAGGGTAAGCACATTTTAACTTTACTAGGCCCTCAAATTTTAACTTTACTAGGATAAGCACATTTTAACTTTACTAGGTAAAGTGTTTTTGAGATGCTTTTACCAAGTTACATTCCGGCTAACAGAGAATGAGAGGTCTCATTACAGTCTGGCCAATATCTAGATTTTTTTTTTTTAAAGAGTTTGCTTTCTTTTTTTTTTTTTTTTAAGAGTTTATTTATTTATTTAACAGAGAGAGAGAGAGAGAGAGAGAGAGAGAGAAACACAACACAAGCAAGGGGAGTGGGAGAGGGAGAAGCAGGCTTCCCACTGAGCCGGGAGCCTGATTCGGGACTCGATCCCAGGAGTCTGGGATCATGACCTGAGCTAAAGGCAGACGCTTAACGACTGAGCCACTCAGGCGCCCATAGATTTATCAGAATTAAAATTTTTGCCCATTCGATGAGGAAGGTAATTCTAATTTTAATATGTATTTCCTTTATTACTAAAAAGGATGAACACTAGTGAGGTTGAACTCCTCTCTCATAAGGGACCTTTTTTGTCCATTTTTCTGTTGGATTGTGTTGTCTTTCTCTTGTTGATTTGTATTATTTTTTAAAATACTCTGGGTACTAGTCTTTTTGATTATTGCTTCTTTATCTTTATGCCTTTTCTTTTTACTCTGTATACAATGTCTTTTGATGACAGACCTTTGACAGAATTGAATTTTTCGATATTTATTTCATGGTCTATTTTTTTTTTATTTTGCTTAAAGAAATACTTCTTTACTCTTAGAGTAAACTAGGATACTCTAAAGATAATATTCTAATTTGTCTTCTAAAAGTGTATTAGACCTTTGCCTTTCATATTTAAGTCTTTATTCCACTTGAACTTGCTATTTGTAAATTGGGATTTAATTTCAGGTTTTTCCATATGGACAGTCAATTGTCCCAACACCATTTCTTTCTTCACATGCTATCTACAATGGTTTCTTTGTCTTAACTCACTGAGCACCCAGGCACCCCAGTGACTACTTTGTCTTAATTTAAGTTTCCTATGTACATGTCTGTTTGGAGCCCTCTATGCTTTTCCATTGATCTGTTTGTCTGCCACTGCACCAATATCACGTTGACTTAATTCCTACAGCTTTATTAGGTCTTGGTATCTGGTAGGGCAATTCCCCTAGCTTCTCTTTGCATTCCCAAGAGTATCAGCTATTCTAGGACTTCTGCTTTTCCATAAAAATTCTAGTAATAATTTGTCAAGGTCCAGGACAATCTCTGGAGAATATTGGCTGGAACTCTACAGAATCTCGATATTTAACAGTCCTTAAAGCTATTGAAGCTTCTTGTTGAAAAATCTCCTACATGGCTCCATTTATTAGGACTTCTTTAACCTTTCAATAAAGTTCTATAATTTTCTTCACAAAGTAGTTTCACATTTTCTTCTTAGATTTGCTCCTACTTACATTTTGGTGTTTCCATAAGTGATTATTTTCTCCAAAATAATTTTTTTAAAACTAAACACTGATGATGAATATGATTGACTGTTCACATATTGCTCTTACATCCAATCTTTCTTCAAACTCACTTATTTATCTTCAATCTGTAGATCCTTTTGAGTATTCAAAGCCTTTCTTTTCTCTTTTTTTTAAATTTTTTTAAAGATTTTATTTATTTATCAGTTAGAGAGAGAGAGAGAGCACAGGCAGACAGAGAGGCAGGCAGAGGCAGAGGGAGAAGCAAGCTCCCTGTCGAGCAAGGAGCCCGATGTGGGACTCGATCCCAGGACGCTGGGATCATGACCTGAGCCGAAGGCAGCTGCTTAACCAACTGAGCCACCCAGGCGTCCCTCAAAGCCTTTCTTTTCATCTACATTTTCAAGCACTAGTTATGCAAACAATGTTATTTTTTTCTTTCTTATCTTTTCTAATTTTCTAGTCACTGCATTGCCTAGGATTTTCCAGTAAAATATGGGGTGTCAAATGGACTTCCCCTTTTTTGGATCCTAAATAGAACGTTTTCAAGTTTGGGGTACCTGGTAGGCTCAGTGGGAAGAGTATGTGATTCTTGATCTTGGGGTAGCGAGGTTGAGTCCCACATTAGGAAGTAGATTGAACTTAAAAAAAAAAATAAAAAGAACATTTTCAGTATTTCCTTTTATTTTTTTCTTTAAGCTTTTTTATTTAAACATATAATGTAACCCCACCACCCTCTCCCAACCCCCCTCCCCCCCACCCCCCTCAGTTTGTTTTATGACATTAAGAGTCTCTTTTGGTTTGTCTCCCTCCCGATCCCATCTTGTTTCATTTTTTTCTTTTCCTACCACCTTAACTCCCACCCCCATTGCATCTCCACTTCCTCATATCAGGGAGATCATGTGATAGTTGTCTTTCTCCGATTGACTTATTTCGCTAAGCATAATACGCTCTAGTTCCATCCATGTCGTCGCAAATGGTAAGATTTCATTTCTTTTGATGGCTGCATAGTATTCCATTGTATATATATACCACCTCTTCTTTATCTATTCATCTGTTGATGGACATCTAGGTTCTTTCCATAACTTGGCTATTGTGGACATTGCTGCTATAAACATTTGGGTACATGTGCCCGTTCGGATCACTACGTTTGTATCTTTAGGGTAAATACCCAGTAGTGCAATTGCTGGGTCATAAGGTAGCTCTATTTTCAATTTTTTGAGGAACCTCCATGCTGTTTTCCAGAGTGGCTGCACCAGCTTGCATTCCCACCAACAGTGTAGGAGGGTTCCCCTTTCTCCACATCCTTGCCAGCATCTGTCATTTCCTGACTTGTTCATTTTAGCCATTCTGACTGGTGTGAGGTGGTATCTCATTGTGGTTTTGATTTGTATTTCCCTGATGCCCAGTGATGTGGAGCACTTTTTCATGTGTCTGTTGGCCATCTGGATGTCTTCTTTGCAGAAATGTCTGTTCATGTCCTCTGCCCATTTCTTTTTTTTTTTAAAGGTTTATTATTTATTTATTTGACAGAGAGAGATTGAGATCACAAGTAGGCAGAGAGGCAGAGAGTGAGAGGGAAGCAGGCTCCCTGCTGAGCAGAGAGCCCGATGTGAGGCTGGATCCCAGGACCCTGAGATCATGACCTGAGCCGAAGGCAGAGGCTTTAACCCACTGAGCCACCCAGGTGCCCCCCTCTGCCGATTTCTTGATTGGATTATTTGTTCTTTGGGTGTTGAGTTTGCTAAGCTCTTTATAGATTTTGGATACTAGCCCTTTATCTGATATGTCGTTTGCAAATATCTTCTCCCATTCTGTCAGTTGTCTTTTGGTTTTATTCACTGTTTTCTTTGCTGTGCAAAAGCTTTTGATCTTGATGAAGTCCCAATAGTTCCTTTTTGTCCTTGCTTCCCTTGCCTTTGGCGGTGTTTCTAGGAAGAAGTTGCTGCGGTTGAGGTCGAAGAGGTTGCTGTCTGTGTTCTCCTCAAGGATTTTGATGGATTCCTTTCTTGCATTGAGGTCCTTCATCCATTTTGAGTCTATTTTCATGTGTGGTGTAAGGAAATGGCCCAATTTCATTTTTCTGCATGTGGCTGTCCAATTTTCCCAACACCATTTGTTGAAGAGGCTGTCTTTTTTCCATTGGATATTCTTTCCTGCTTTGTCAAAGATAAGTTGACCATAGAGTTGAGGGTCTATTTCTGGGCTCTCTATTCTGTTCCATTGATCTATGTGTCTGTTTTTGTGCCAGTACCATACTGTCTTGATGATGACAGCTTTGTAATAGAGCTTGAAGTCTGGAATTGTGATGCCACCAACTTCGGCTTTCTTTTTCACTATTCCTTTGGCTATTCGAGGTCTTTTCTGGTTCCATATAAATTTTAGGATGATTTGTTCCATTTCTTTGAAAAAATTGGATGGGATTTTGATAGGCATTGCATTAAA